>JAIQCU010000711.1:14296-40767 GCA_022114935.1 Leptestheria dahalacensis
AATTATTGTTTATTTTTTTGTGATTATTATTTTCATATCTTTTATTGCAGCGGTGCTGTAATTCCTGTGTGGTGTTTTTAGTGCCGCGTATAATAAGCTGACGGTATTATCGGGGACGGGGTTAATTTAACCCCTAAGGGCGGACCTTAAAAGAATGCAAAAAGCACCGTAATTATTTTCAGTTTTATAGATTTCTACCCGGGTTACGTAATTTGTCAAAACGTTAGCGAATCCCGTAGTTCATTTTTATTTTTTTAGCAAATTACTACTAGTTTTTGTAATTTTATAGTTTACCATATACGCTGACCTTTCTATTATATGTACTGTGATGGGTGTTAAAGCTACTAAAATTTAAGTATAGATAATAGAATACAGAATATAGAATTGTCGTTCATTCAGTTTCAATGTTCAATCGCTGTTGTTTGTTTCCTTCTCGTTTGGATAAATATTAGTATCGGTAATTGCGAATTAAAGTTGTTAGAATTAAATAAAACCAAGATATTACTTTGCTATTACAAAAGTTACTTTACGTGTTAGTTGAGTCCGGATTTGTGGCATATAGATATATGGGTTGTTTATAGACAGATAGATAGATAGATAGAAAGATAGATACATATATAGATAGATGGATGGATAGATAGATGGATAGATAGATGGATAGATAGATAGATAGATTGTTAGATAGATAGATAGATAAATAGATAGATAGAAACAAAAGTAGATAGATAGATATACACATTTAGAGAGATAGAGATATAGCTTGATTAATAAATGTACATAGAAAGACGGACAGATGGATAGATTGATAGATAGATAGACAGACAACTTGATAGACAGACAGATAGATAGAGAAATACAAGAAGAATACAATGGATAGAAAAAAAAACTAATGTCTATTGGTGGGAAAAGGCCACCATGGTAGTTAATTCACAGTGGAAACGGAAGGTAGATGTTAGCCTGGGGATTTTAAAATTTGAATAATAATCGAGAAGAATCGTGATTGTGCATATAGCACACACTAGAGAAGAAAGCGCAGTTTACTAGAGGAGAAAAAAACAGGGTTTCACAAAAAAATTCCAACAGTTTTGTACGTGAGAAACTAGCCAAATGACCGAAGAATTTCAAGATTATAACGTAGGAATTTTAATGAAAGCTATTCAGTGGTGATTTCAGTCGTCTTACAAGTATGGTGGATTCCAAATTCCTCTGCAGAAAGTACGTGAGAAATATGGTCAAATGATCGAAGAATTTAAGGATATACGTGTTTATTACAGTCATTCAGCAGTGATTCAGTCGTCTTAAAGGTACAGTGAATTTGAAATGTTTCCGCAGAAAGTTCAGCGGTATCCCGACTTGCATGGATCGAGATAAAAGCGACATTCCTAAACCAAAGTCTTGTTGACAGGCGTGCAAGATGACTTGACATCATTTTTGCCATTTCCTTTTCTTTTCTTTTTCCTTTCTTTTATTTCATTTTCGGAAAATAGAGAAAAACTGGACAACTTGACATAAAAAAGAGAGATTCTTGAAAAAAATGCGATTCTTATGAGAATTTCGCTGCTGTGTGTGCTGCATAAAAGAATCTCTATCCGCGAGCTATATGAGAAAGTATCTAGACGATATATAAAATGCAAGAAACACGCAACTTGATGAATTGGCAACGTCTGTGACAGCACAATAGACGTGGCAACCCTGGGAACACACAGGGACCCATATTGCCCTTATCAGCCGTGTGTAAAACATGTCCCGGCTCATCTTGCAACTCTTGAAACCTCTCAAAAAGCCTCGGACGTTTTTCTGTAATCAAGATGAAACTCCTACTGATTTTTCTATCCGGGACCTCACAAGGGAATTGCCTATACCTTCCCCCACTCGATTTCTATACATATTTACTATCCGACGCGTTATTGTTGGGAAACAAGGTTTCTTTGAAAGTAAATGTGTAGATAAATGCATAGATAGATATATTGGATAGAGAGGTAGAAAGGGTAGACAGACAAGTAGATAGATAGATTTATTGATAGATAGTTAGACAGTTGGACAGAAAGATAATTAGGTAGGTAGGATAGTAAGATAGATTCATTGGTAGCTAGATAGTTAGAAAGATAATTAGGTGGGTAGGTAGATCGATAGATAGATAGATACATCAATAGATAGATAGATAGATAGACAGATAGAGAGATAGATTGACAGACAGTTTAGATAGATATATAGACAGACAGACAGGTAGACAATATATAGGTAGACAGATAGTTAGACAGATATATACAGGTAGACAGATAGATAGATAGATAGATAAATAGATAGATAGATAGATAGATAGATAGATAGATAGATAAATAGATAGATAAATAAATAGATAGACAGATAGACAGATAGATAGATAGATAGATAGACAGATATATAGACAGATAGACAGATATATAGGTAGACAGATAGTTAGACAGATATTCAGGTAGACAGACAGACAGATAGATAGATAGGTAGACAGATAGACAGATATATAGGTAGACACACAGTTGGACAGATATACAGGTAGACAGACAGACAGATAGATAGATAGGTAGATAAATAGACAGAAATTCTTATGATTTTTAAATCTGGACCTCACAAGGAACTGCCCATTTTCTCACTTGATTTCTACACATATTAAATATCTTAAGTATTATTGTTGGACACAAGTTTTTTTTTCCTCCAAAAAATTTTTAAAAAAAAACACCCACAAAGGGAAGACGGGAGAATCCATCGGATGTACCATTAGGACTCTGCTGATAGCGCAATAAAAGTTACATTAGTCGTGTGTTTACCACCCACGAGCTTTCCTTAATCATTCAATTAATTACCTTTTATTCTGCCCCCTTCTTATTTATCTACCGACAGCGTAATTATAAAACATATCACGACTAAATGTTGACTATCGGTATCCCGTGTTAAGTCTTAATGGAAACTTAAAAATTAGAAAACATGCATACAATGTTTCCTTGTAGTTTTATCCCTACGAACTTGTGATATAAACATGAGAAACTAAATTCGTTCTTATATGTTAATTTGTCGTGCACAACAACCTATAGAGCCTGACGGATGAGGTCACGTGACGTGACTTACATAACATGGGCGGTATGGATATGGCGATAGATAGATAGATAGATAGATGGATAGATAGATAGATAGATAGATAGAAAGAAAGATAGATAGATAGATATATAGATAGATGGATAGATAGATAGATAGAAAGAAAGATAGATAGATAGATAGATAGACAGATACATAGATAGATAGATACATAGATAGATAGATAGATAGATAGATAGATAGATAGATGGATAGATAGATAGATAGATAGAAAGATAGATAGATAGATAGATAGATGGATAGATAGATAGATAGATAGATAGAAAGATAGATAGATAGATAGATAGATAGATAGATAGATAGATAGATAGATAGATAGACAGATAGACAGATAGACAGATAGACAGATAGACAGATAGATGGATAGATAGATAGATAGTTAGATAGATAGATGGATAGATAGATACATAGATCCAATCATTAACTTCTTGATAGTTCTATTCTTGGTACAGTACAGTACAGCAACTTCTAAGTTTATGATTTTATTTTGGCTAAATTTACATACCGATTTTAGCGAAACTTGAAACATGAATTAAGTATTATTAGACCTACATTCAGCATTTTTTGGGTAGCTCTATCTTTGAAAGTGTAGAAGCAATAAGCAATCAACTTTTCCTTCTTTTAGTGCTCTAGACTGTACAAAGGAACTCGCCATGCTGGCCGCTCTCTCGAGATGGAACAATCGACAAACTACCAGGAAACAAGTGCACACAACGAACTTTAGTCGTGACTAAACATTTCTTCTTTTCTCCATCCTTTTATTAAACAGTAAATAAGAAAAAAAACAAGGACGAGGAAAAGAAAACTCCAAAAGGTACAGAAACTTAAATAAGAGACTCGTTGTTAATATGGTAAACAAATAACAAGCAGGTTGTCTGGTTTTATTAACTTATTCTGTATTACATTGAACAAGGCAATCTATCTTTTATCAATCTGTCTATCTATCTGTGTGTCTGTCTGTAGGTCTGACTGTCTATCTTTCTATCTATCTAATCTAATTATCTATCTATCGTTCTGTTTGTCTGTCTGTCTATCTGTCTATCTGTCTATCTGTCTATCTGTCTGTCTGCTTATCTAACTATCTATCTGTCTGTTTGTCTGTCTATCTGTCTGTCTGCTTATCTAACTATCTGTCTGTTTGTCTGTCTGTCTATCTGTATATCTGTCTATCTATCTGTCTGTCTGTTTATCTAACTATCTGTCTGTCTGTTTGTCTGTCTGTCTATCTGTCTATCTATCTGTCTGTCTGTTTATCTAACTATCTATCTATCTAACTATCTATCTAACTATCTGTCTACCTATCTATCTATGTATCTGTCTAACTATCTATCTATCTATCTATCTGTCTATCTATCTATCTATCTATCGCCATATCCATACCGCCCATGTAAATCATATATGCAAGTTCGGAAAGAATCTACAATGCAACAATAGTTCAATACAGAATGCTTTGATATATATACTAGCTCCTTTCTTCTTCAGATACGTAACGCGACCATATGGAAACTTATGAACTAGTTTTGAGTGACGACTGAATTATTTTTCCTCTTCTTCGGTATTTTATGCTAATTATAAGTCAATATGATTGTTGAACGTCCTGGAAACTAAAAGGGCTTAAAAAGCCCTGCACAACATTCCCGGCGTGAAGCACTCGAGCAGGTAGAAACATTTTGGGAAATTACGGACTTTTATTGATGCGCCCGAGAATGCATAATGATTATCAATTCCCATTCTCGTGGCAAAACCAGTGGAGACTGGGGGTGGGGAGAAAGAATACTAGAAATATAAAAAATTGCCAGTCATGACCACAAGTACCGCGAGCTTTGACAGTGGCTAATCAGCAATTCTTGTCTGATTCATCACCAGATGTGTTTCATCGACAGTCGTTAACCAAATATCTTCAGCAGCAATTTCACAATATTTTTAGGCTGACAAATTAGGTAAAAGTTACTAGATATCACATTTTTAAATTAAAAAATAACTAATGAGATCTTTTAACTAGTACAGTCTAGAGCAGAAAAAAGGGTCCTTACCAAGGAAAAGTTATTTGCTTATAACTTAGACAGTTATAAAGATATAGCAGCCCAAAAAATGCCGTGTATAGAATCGATAGTACTTAATAAACTAGGAAATTTTCATTGAAATTGGTCGGTTAATTTTGCTAAAATAAAATCCTGAAGGTTAAGATAGCACCATCGTTTTCCCCATTATCCAAAACCCTTGAACTTTTGCGCAAGTTCCAGTGACTTGGTGAATTGACCTTGGAGAAAGATAGATAGATGGATAGATAGATAGATAGATAGATAGATAGATAGATAGATAGATTCTGCGCAAGTTCCAGTGACTTGGTTTTATACCTTGGAGATAAACTCTCGTCGACTTCCAGACGTGAAAACTCGGTTTATTTCATTAATGAGCCAGTGGGTTTAGTAAAGAAGAGAAAACTTTTTTGATTGGAAATTCTCAAGGAAAGCACTCACCTCCTTAATGGAACCCTATAAGCGGGGAAGTTTGAAGATCGTCGGAGACTCCCTGTGGGTCGAGATTAAAAGGAAGCGTGTGCCGAGATTGGGCTAAGGTTGAGGGGGGGATTTGAAGGTGATGGTAGTGCCCATCGGATGACTTGCAGTCCACTGAGAAAACAGACGTTAGAACGATGAGCAAAGCAGGGCAGCGCAGGAGGCATTTATTTACTCTCACATTGCGATTGCTCGTTAGATGAACCCGCGCGACGGGAGGTTTGAATTTCCATAGCTTTCTCATCGAACCGCCGCTTGACATTTTACTCTCAGGGGCCTGTATTGCAGCTGACCCTCACACTGGAAAAATATGCCCACACTCCGAATATAATTTTCATGTTATACAAAAATGTATCTTAATATAATTATAAATGTATGTATCGAATGTATTGTTGGCTTGCACGAGCGTCGTCTGCTTGAATTCTGTCATAAGTCAACACGAGCATTGTAGCAGACGAACCGAGACCAACTCACACAAGCCAAGGATATACAACACAAGAATTTCAAACCCAACAGTATGCATAATGTATACCCCTTACTGTCATATTGCCGAGGTTGAAAAGTTTCTTTTTCGCCACATTTTTCATTCTGATAGCCGCGCCGGTAACTTTTTAAAATATTATTTCCCGGGCCCCACCACCCGACGGTCGTCAAATGGATGGGTCTCATGCGGCAGGTCAAGTAGAGGGCCTCATTTTTCACGCACCAATCACACTGGTCACTGGTATCGTTTCGTCCAATAGCTTCTTCAAATCTTTACAACATGGGGTGTTGGAGATACTACACTAAAACCTGAAATGGTCAATAGGTGGCGGTGGAACTCTAATTATCACTTATCCGTGGGGACATGGCTCTGGTGGAATTTGCTGGATTGAATGATTGGGTGAATGGATTAGAGTGAATGATTGAGCGCTGTTGCACGATGATGAGGAATGTCGATCTCGATGTCGATGCTTCTTAGAGCTTGAATGTGGGATGATGGAGACAGTACATTAATGCCCAAAACTGTCACTAGATGGCGCTAAGCTTTTAACAGTTTATGATGGCGGCCGTGGGAAAGAATAACTCTGATTGATTGAGTTTTAGATTGATAGTTTAACCTAAGAGTATCTAGTATTCGTGCGGGTCTGAAGTGACTATGGCGGACAACGCCATCTGTTGGTTACGTCGGGTACCACTGAAGCGCGGTTGAGGGATCCAGCGAAAGTCGCCGGGGTTTTGAAACTCTCAGGTGAATGATTGACTGCTGTTGCATGATGTTGAGGAATGTCGATCTCGATACCGATCGCTGGGTCAGATGGGAGGGATATGTGTGCGGGACTTGTGGTTTGTTGAAGATCGACAGTTGCTGTTGTATGTATGCATAGTGTCTCCGCATCGAGTGATGGGCCACGGCGTTATGGGTCCTCTTTGGTTCTTTTCACGGTAACATCGCGGACACATTTCACTTGCAAATGAAACGATTATAAACGATGCCAATCTTCGCCCCATCTTTTTTAGCTGCCAGCCATTTGGCTCCCATGCCGACCTATCCTAAACACATATCTCAGTGCGCAGACTGAAAGAGAGACCTCCCTTTTCTACTACTGAATTCCCTTCTAGGTTTCTATTTTTAGTTCGTCGAAACCAAATTGTCTCGACCTTGTTCTGACAGACGGGAAGCTTCAAACAAGTGAACAGTGGATCTCTAAAACGCAACACTTGTAACTATAAATAGAATGAGAAACTTTGAATCATACGAAAGTTGACAACTAAAACTAAATGTGAATATTAAGCACTTAGATAAACAGACAACTAAAGGAGATTTACTGATAGCATAACTTTATAATCCATGGTTAATGAAACTATAATTTGGATATCGACTTGGTGGAACTTGTAAGTGAAAGAGATGCAATATCATCTATCTATTCTTTTGTTTTTTCTATCTGTCTATCTATCTATCTACCTTTCTACTTTCTATCTATCTATCTATCTATCTATCTATCTATCTATCTATCTATCTATCTATCTATCTATCTATCTATCTATCTATCTATCCATCTATCTATCTATCTATCTATCTATCTATCTATCTGTCTATCTATCTATCTATCTATCTATCCATCCATCTATTTATCTATCTATCTATCTATCCATCTATCCATCTGTCTGTCTGTCTATCTATCCACCTATCTATCCCTCCAAATGCCTAACCGTCTCCAATTCTCAGGTTTACAAATCTTCTATCATTAGTATTCAAGCACTTTAAAGTATGTTTACCTTTCCATGGTTTCGTAGGTACAACTTTACATACTATTTGTTATAGTCTTAAGCGAGTTGTTGCTAACAACATGCGATATCCGTGATAGTTGAACAAATATTTAAGAGGATACAGCCAATTAACAGAAAGGGGGTTATAAAAAAATACCTCGGCATAGCGTCAGAAGGTTCTACATGGGGATTAAACAACTGGTAATATTGTATTAATTTAATTAACTATATTATGGTTACCATGATTACAATAATTATATTTGCACCTTCCAGTGATTCCTTAGATGTGTGTGCGTATATACACATATGTCTGACTGGAATGTTTTATTAAGCTACGGCGACGAAACCGTGATGGGATAGGCGGGTTTTCCGTCATAGTTTTGTGGTCACAGAGGGCGTTACTTGTTTACCTGCAACATGTCACAGAGCAGAGAAATGCTATGCACACTTAGCGCGCGTGCAATACTGCCCCGGGGAATTTTTTTCCCAACGTTTTTAACATATTCCGAGGAACTCCTCCCCCTTTCTCCCATCGCCCAAGTGCCATGTTTATGTTTTCAATAGAACATACACAAGTTCCGGCAACATTTTACGGTAAGTCACGAACCCATCATCTTTCAGGGCTCCCTATGCTTCACTGTATAGCTTATCGCACCAGGATGGACCTGTGTGGAGCTCGCATGATCGTATAATGGACGCTAATGCAAGGGAAGACTAGCATTTCAAAGCTGTAAAACCATTTGGGATGTTTGAACAACCTAATCGTATCAAGTAAAAAGGTCGCCTGAGATATTTCTTACTAACTGGACATTAAACGGACATCTAGACATTAGTTTAGCGGGTTTAGAAACTAGACTGTATTAGAAAGAGATGAAGTGCTAAAGGGCAATGTTTACTCTTGAATAGGTAGAAATAGATAGACAGACATTAACAGACAGACAGATAGATACCCAGATAGATAAAAGCAACTTTTGTTGAATTGGCCCCTGTTGTATAGTTAGGAAGAAGAACTAGTACTCAGAATAGATTATAAGAATAATAGACAGTAAGATTCAAACATAGTCAGTGGTATTATAAAACTGCCCATGATTGGCAAGTATCATTTTAATTGTAAAGTACTTCTATACCCAACCTATATCCTTGGAGACTCGAACATGTGGTGCACGAATACATCCTTGCTGTCAAAGATTAATCAAGGGCAAAAAATCGGCTATTGGTGCTGCTTTTTGTGTTTGACGTTTATCTTTTGAAGAGCCGAGTACAAGTCAAAGTTGCGCACTAAGTGACGCTCCATCTTGATCACACAGGCCTCTCAGTCGCAGGTGATTTGCACAAGTCAAAGTCAAGATTCGACCGCAAGAACATTTCTGATTTCTGTTAGATATCCGTACATGTACAATCACCGTATAACACAATATTAAAATCAAAATGTAAAATACAAATGATAAGATTAAAATAAAATGGGTTATGGACAAAATATTGCTATAATTATTTATGGCTGGGTAAATGTTTCAACTGTTAACTCCGTTTCCCCTCTATCCCGAACCCAATAACAGGAAACCGTTACTAACAATTATTGGAATGAATTATTATTAATCTGTCGGGAGTTTAATATATCTGTCTGTCTCTCTATCTATCTATCTATCTACCTATCTATCTATCTATCTATCTGTCTATCTATCTATCTATCTATCTATCTATCTTTCTATCTATCTGTCCACCGATCTACCTATTCATCCATCCGTCCATCCGTCCATCCATCTATCTATCTACCTATCCGTACATCTATCTATTTATATATATAAATCAATCAACCCGTCCATCTATGCTTGTGTCTATCTGTCTATCTATCTATCTATCCACCCATCTATCTTTATATTTTTAATCAACCGTCTATCAATCCATCTATCTATCTGTCTATTTATAGCTATGGCGTTCTTCACTGAAATTATTCAGAAAGAGGTAATTTTTTTCACCGGCTTGATGTGCTTCGTCTTGTTTAAATATATTTCTTATATTTTGTATTTTATTTATGTAAATTTTTTTTCCTGGGCGGATGGCGGAGACAAAGTGCTCGTAAGTGATCGAAGGACAGGTTGCAAATTACGCAGGCAGGTTCACAGATGAAGCCGCGCTAGTTATAATTGCTAATTCGTAATCGTCATTCATGGAGCGGCCGTAAGTCAATAATAACCGGTTATTTCATCTCCTATGATTAGACTTTATGAATCCAGTTATTTATACAACAAGAAAAACTAATTAAATATTCCATCAATATTCATTCTCTTTTTCCCTTCCTCTCTTGCATTGTTGTCGGTGCCCTATGGGCCTGTGAGTAATTGTTCCCAAGGTTTCCGCCTAAGGTTTTTTTCTGCGTCTTCAAAACTTTCCTGCTGTTTATTCGTTTTTATATAAGATTGTTATTCAGTGCTAAGGTTAAATTATAATGAATGACGCGTATTTAACCCCACTGCATATAGGGCTAAAGAAACAGGGTCATGAATGGTGGTGGGTTATGGTAATTTGCAACTTTCAGGAATTTATTTCAGTAAAACTGTTGGATCAATTCAAAGAAAAATTTAAGAGTGCGTTAAGTACCGACTAGGCCTAGACTCGGCATTTTGTGGGCTGCTATGTGTTTGGAAATGTGGGGGCAATAAGTAGTCAACCTTTCCCTGGTAAGAAAGCTTTTTCGTTGCTCTAGACTATACAATTTACCACCTAAGTTATATGGTTTATAATAAATAGTTAGTAGTAAGTGAAAACAAGAGATAGTAATGTCTTCGAATGTGTGGCTATATCACTAGGAGTTAATTAGGAAAACGACTTAGAGGTTTAGGACCTATTGGCACATAGGAAAGGGCTGCTTAAGAGAAAATATAGTTCTATTAACTGATGAATAGGTGGGATCGGTAGTTAGATGAGAGGGAGGTAGATAGGTAGACTGGTGTATGGATGGCTGGTATATGGATGGCTAAATAGTATGAATGGATGATGAACAGATAGACAGACAGATAGATATATAGATAGATAGATAGCCAGATAGATAGATAGATAGATAGATAGATAGATAGATAGATAGATAGATAGATAGATAGATAGATAAATAGACAGATAGACACGAAGGCAGACAGTTATAGAGACAAACAAGTAAACAGTAGATAAGAGCACAAAAGGTCATTTATAACATCTAATGTATTGTTCAGTATCTAGTTCAGCACGTGAAACCAGATACTCGGTTCCTGTAACTTTTCATGATTCATCAACAGTTGCCGCAAGTCCAATAAGTTCAACACCCGCGTCCATCATAATAGTAGGTTTTGAACAAAATTTTGGTCATTATGCATTTCAGCACTGTTAAACCTATAGTCCTAGGTAGGTTAGGTTCCTAGGGAAAAGACACCTAGCACGAAACTCAGTAGGTGCTGCATTATGGTAAACTGCAGTAAACATATGTTCACAAACATTAACCGACAAACGTGTTGAATTTTCATGAAGTCCTATGTGCAAACATGAACCGAGGGGTTCGCAATTCTGAAAAACCTTCGAACACTTCGGCCAAAATCTCGTGAAAATCTGGTTTTTTAAAAATCGCTGAATATCGCAGAATCCCGTCCGAGAATCCCTTAAGAATCTTCAAAGATTTTACAACTCAAACGCAGTTCCGTGGACTTGCGAAAAGTACATTAAGAAATGGAGAAGAGATGTCTGAAAACTGCAAGTATAAACAGCACTGGGTGAATATTTAGTTAGAGGAGAATTGCGGCACTTGCAGAGATTCTTGACAGGCTGAGTCATGACCCGGTCCAGCTTGGCATCGTGTTTGCTGACAGAGAAATTAATGACTCAGTAAGGGCGATCTGTTGAACGCGCACACGCGCATCACGAGCCCCCTTTTTCAACAGGTTCGCCCGGCCATCATTTGCCCCCCCCACCCCTCTCCCGAACCTATCGCAACATCACCATCGATTATATCCTTTCAAAACATCACTAGAAGCTGACCAACACGCACCCTATAAGTACTGCCAATGCACCCGCCTCTAACCTTGATGATAACAATAAGGAAATAACTTGAAACTGGTGAAAGTTGAAACGTGTGAAATTTTCTCTTCAACATGATGCATTACTAACTACTGTTCAATTCAAGATTTAACTTGGGCACTGAAAATACATGAACAGCGGTCAACAGTTGATCAAAGTTGATAGCATGGAAACTGAAAATTGGAACAGGTGAAACATTTTTGAGGTGTTGAAAATTTGAGGGTGAAAACATTCAAATCCGTGAAAACGTTAAAATTCGTTAAAAAAATAACTGTTAATTAGTGAAAATGGAACTTGGACACTGAAAACACGTGAACCGGTGAACTATCGCATGAAAACTGACAAATTGAAACAGGTGAAAAATTTTCTCGATGTTGAAAATTTGAGGGTGAAAACACTCAGATCCGTGAAAACCCTCAGACGTTAAAAGCCAGAGATTAATTAAGAAGTTCGTTGAAAAAATAACTGTTAATTAGTGAAAATGAGAATTGAAGCGAACTTTAAGTAGATACTTGGAAAGGGACGCAACAATTTATCATTGTATTCTAGTGTGGAGTTAAATAGGAAGGGATTTGCGTAACTAAAACCGGAAAATTCATAAGTATGGTACAACTTTCACAGGGTATTGAGCACAGTTTTCGCAAGGCGGTACATTTGAATTTGTTGTTGTGGTTGTTGTTGTGATGTTGTCATGGGTGAGCCTAAGTATGGATAATTAGCTGTCAAAAGTACTAGCCCCATGTTTCATCATTGTCAACACTGACTCGTTCATTAGCATGGACTTGTTGCTGAGAACAAGCTTGGCTTGCATTTCGCGCGCATAATGAGCAGAAACAGTTTATGGCCAACGCTCGTACAAACTTTTCATTACATTCCTTCAGCCTGAAAATTCCGTAGTGAATTTGCTATCAAGGCTCGTTGCATATTGAAAAGCTAAGGGCGTTGAAAAGATGGCAAACCACTTAGCTCTAGATCTATGAAACTATCGATTCTCCTTGCTCAGCAGTAGTTTATAAGTTGACTAAATTACGTAATTTGCAGGATAAGCTACAGGCTATAGTACAGGGTATCACTTTTGATTTATAATTGGGTATACTGCACGTATAACTACTGAAGATATGCATTAGTTTGCAAACAGTCCCATCTATCCGTGTGATCTATCTAATCAGCTTTCATCTGTCTATCTATCTATCTATCTATACTTCTATCCATCTATCTATCCATCTGTCTGTTTGTCTGTCTATCTGTCTATCTACCTATCTGTTTGTGTATCTATTCATATATCGATCGATCTGTCTGTCTACCTATATATCTATCTGTTTATCTGTTTGTCTGTCTATTAATCTATCAATCTATCTATCGATCTATCTATTTGTCTGTCTATCTATCTATCTACCTATCTATCTACCTACCTATCTGTTTGTCTATCAATTCATCTATCCATCTATCCATCTATCCATCTATCCATCTCTCGATCTGTCTACCTGTATATCTATATATCTATTTATAAATTTATCCATCTATCTGTTTGTCAATATATTCATCTATCGATCTATCTGTCTGTCTATGTATCTACCTACCTACCTGTTTGTCTATGTCTATTCATTTATCCATCGGTCTGTCTGCTGTCTACCTGTATATCCATCTATCTATCTAGCTATCGATCTATCTTCGTAGATTAATGGACAAACTAGCTCAGCCAAATTTTTAAACAGATATAGCTATTCAATACAGAAATGTAGAAAGGTAACAATCACCAACACTTGAACACAACTGAAAAGCACAGCATACACGAATAAGAATTTTCTACAAAGATATTTGACTTATTTCCTTCAGATTCCTTTACTATAGACTGCAAAAAAATGAAGACAAAACTATTTCGGTATCCGTATGCGTTTATACATCACGAAATATGTTCACTAATTAAAAAGACAAGGTTTCCCGTCCCAATTACGAGCAACAAATAAATATAAATGCTCCTTATGTTTTAACAACAAAATGTACTCTTATAGCAATTACAGGATAACATCGACCGATTCATTAAATTCCAACTGTGTTGCATTTGTAGTTGTCAGATCTCGTTTCAATTGTTTGATCTAACCCGCAGAGTCCGTATTCAAAGAGGAAGAAGCAGAATTTGCAATCATTATAAGCTCTAAATAAATTGGGCTGGCCAATAGGTCGGCCATGTGGACAAGACATCACGCAGCGACAGGCAATTAGCCTCGCCGCGGGAAACAGGGTGGCTCTTTTAAAAACGCTCCACCCGCAAAAAAATATTTAAATAATCTTTAAATTAACCAATAAAAGTATATTTCAACTTTACGAATAATTATACTTACATAGAATAAATTATAATAACAAAAATTCGCTAATTCTATTGTAAATTGAATAATGTAATCTATGATTCTATAATAGTACAAAACTGCAACTTTTTATACTAGTACGATGGTAATGATATTAATAAAGCTATAAGTTAAATTACTATATAGTGATTGAATTTCTAGTTATAAGACTTAATTTTTCTTAAATATCGACTACCGATTTTTAATGAGACGAAATTCCCGATAGACAGAATGCAACTGTGAAAGTCTCAAACTGAGCAAACGACCAAGCAAATATATAAAAAAAAACACGCGTACAGGGATTCCGCACGTTCTTCTCACAAATATCTGCGGTCCCCCGTAACGACAAGAACAAACAACAATACAAACAACGACAAAAAAAAATTAATAAAATAATTTAATTATTACATAACTTAATACAGACTAAGAAAGGACAGATAAGTAGATAAATGAATTAATAATTAGGTAATCAGATGAATAAACCAATACAGCAGCGACAATAAAACAATGAGTGAAACGCGCACCAGACCAGATAGTCGAAGAACTGGTTATGTTACCCTTTTGCTTATATCATGTACTAGAAGATAAATAGTAAGAAAGAAAGGAGAGAGAGAGAGAGACCTGCTGAGATTGACGCATTCAAAGACGGCTGTAAAATGCGCAGCGATTTAATTAGACTCGACGTGCGTCTGTACGGATTCCGGTTGCCAAGTAGAGCAGCACGGAGATACATCAGCGATCGCTATCCTCTGAATTTCAATAACCAATAGGCACACATACAACTAATTACAATTTAACATTCATCAATCATCATATATAATAATACATCACTTAACTTGGAAAATTTTCTCAAAATATCAACCTTAACCAAGAATGACAATCTCTAATCATCTAACTGAAAGACGGTAAAAGTTCGGTTCAAAACCCATCAGAGATTATTTTCAGTCGGATCTCCACCAGCTCGGAATAGAAAGGAATTAAAACTGTGCGATAGATTTAGTTTGGAGAAAAGAAAAACTGTCGACGTCATTTCACACATGAACGCATCAAAGCAAACAATGACATGTCACAACTGCAGGGCCTTGGTTTTTCGAGGGTGGCACATGGTGCTTTTTCAGGAAAAAAATTTCTATCTTTTTGTTTATTTTTTGTTACCTGAAATTCGATACTTTCATCCCGTTTTCCAGGTTCCTAAAGCTTCTTTCTGCAAGTGTAAAAAGCAAACAGAGAAGAAAATCCTCTTGTCCAACACTTCGGAATCACCTTTAAGAACGAAAATTTCAATGTAAAGTTCCAAGTTGCCCGAAATTTGGGATGAAAAATTGTACAGCATAAAAATATCTTTAAGATTAACATTTATATCTATATAATTTAAGTCTTGATTATATATATTTTTGGTGGCATGGGGGAATTTTCCTTCAATAATAATAGTGGACAGTAGTGGAGGTGAGTAAACACGCAACTTGGGGGGAACCCGCAGTGAAGAGTACCTCAAGTGCGGGCGTAGGACGATTGTTTTTCCAGACTGGGAATTTGTCTTACACTCGAGCTTCTTCTTTCACGTCTTTTTTTCCCCAGAAAGGCCTAAGTAATCCTAATAGCATAAAGTTATAAATACATATTTATACATATATATATGTGCATTGTCCAGTTAGCACAAGTACCGAAGTTTCATGCGGTTCAGCGTTGGCATGGTACATAGCAGTACTAGTCTTTTTACTTTATGTATAGACACCCAAATGATATCTTCTTTCAAGTTCTAAGAATCAATGAAAAGGTTTTAAATAGGAGAGCGTAATATTGTCTAGCAAATAGTAGTCTAGTTGTAATGCTCTAGTATAGTGGCACTGTAATATAGTACTATGATAGTAATATATAGTAATAAGGTAGTTGAAACACATAGTAGTTCAGTAGTAGAGGAATAAAGAAGACGACTAGTTTAGTAGGTTAGTAGTATAATAGTACAGTAGCATAGTAGTATTTTTTGGGTATACATGTGTATTTGTTAATTGGCCCAAGGGCATATTAACATTAATTTCTTCGGTAAGCATAGTAGTATAGTAGTATAATAGTATAGTAGGTAGCAGTATAGTAGTATAGTAGTATAGTAATATAGTAGTAGTAGAGTAGCATAGTAGCATAGTAAGTATAGTAGTAAAGTAGTATAATTGTATAGTAGTATAGTTTAATGTTGTAGTGTAGTAAACTAGTAAAATAGTATGGTAGTATAGTAGTAAAGTAGTATAGTGGTATAGTAGTATAGTAGTTAGTATTGTAGTATGGTAGTATAGCAGTTTAGTAGTACAGTAACAGCACTAGTAACTGCAAGTAGTTTTTTGAAAAATTCTTATGCTTATGTGTGATATTCAAACCGCATTAAGAAAATACTACAAGGTTAACTGCTTCTATATTCACCCTGTACATATATCCACGTACTATTCATACATGACTCGGTGTAGGTGGGATTCAAGTACGCTTTTTACAGGTGCTGTGTAATTCCTATAAAAGTTAAATGGTCATGATTTATAATCTAAACAAGGGAGTAAATGGAAGGGCGCCTGAATGAAAATACGATATAGCGGCTTGTCAAGCCCATGTTTTCAAGTAGGTGCTAAACAGTAGTGAAAAGATGGCTCACAAAGATGCCGCGCAAAATAGTTTTACCAGTTTTACCGCCTTTTTATTCAGAAAATAAACTTTCGTACAAGAGTGCTAAGAGGCCGCCAAGTATCCAAAGTATATACACCGAAGGTTCAGTCTATAGAACCGAAAAAATTGGTCCTTGCTGGGGAAAAGTTGATCGCTGATGGCACCCAGGTTTTCAAAGATAAAACAACTCAAAAAATACTGAGTATAGAACTAATAGTGCTTTATACAGTACTAAAGTTTCATTTGAATCAGATCGTAAGTTTAGCCAGAATAAAATTCTAAAGTTAAACAAAATTCATAGTTTCCTACCCTTTTTTTTTGGTGCGGCTCTAGACTGTACCCAGTTGATTAGCAGCCAATTGCTATGTAACGAACTTTGATTCTCTCCTGGTGTATAAGAAGCCAACCTTATGATACACAACTCATATGATTTGTTAGAGAGGGTGAGACGTTCACGTGACCATACATGGAGAGGCTCGTGCTTTGCGTCATCTACAGGTATTTTGTAAGCCATGCAAACTTTTCCCAGAAAATTCTGTCATTCTCCTACTTCCACCCACGCCCGGGGTTTGCGAAATTCTTTTTCACAAGTCGTGTCTTTCCAGTCTTAATAAGGTAACATGTAATTTAGGCAATTGACCAACTTCGTGCAAGAGGTTATTCCGCCTCGTTATTTCTTTGTACATAAAGAAATGTACAAATCTTGTTTGTTTGAGAAATCGTGAGAAACATGCGTCTTATTTCGACAAGAATGTTGAATACTTCATGCGATTCTCACAAGATTCCTGGAATTATTCCCGAAATTCTGATCCAAATACCGTTTCAAACAACTTGGCGATTGTCACTGAATCTCAGAAACAGTTGAAATTACTTCTGGAATATCACATTGACCGCAGCATATTCTATACTGAATAACTCTTTAATTTTTCTTTAAATTAGACCGAGAATTAACCAAGTCGGAACATTTCCAAGTTGTTTTATTAATGAACTATGGCTGCTGCTGTTGAGTTGTGAATGGTTCAGAAAATCAGAAGGAGAATCCTACCGGAAGACGAATCAATCACTTTTTGGTAAATAGGAGGCGGACAGGGGGCCACGAAGCAGAAGGTGCAGGTCATTAAGAAACACGTGTGTGTGCTTATAGGCATCGGGGCACAGTATATCACGCACCTCTACCATCCTGTTGCAATCTAACATCATGCTTTAAAATGGTTATACTTTAAGGTTTTTCGCTTGTATCTTTTTAACCTCTATCTGTATGACAGTGAAAATTTATACGGAAATGACTCTAATGTCATTAAGTTTAACTGTAAATTTTCAGTCGATTCCAACAAGTAGTTTGGCTGGTAATGAATGTCAAATTATGACTGCTGAACCGACTACACCAGGATATAAGACACTCCCGCACCTCTTTCCTCTGCCATATATGGGATTCAGAAGGCTACGGGTGTGAGTTATTGAATCACATGAGTAGTTGAGTGACAGGCTTAGTGAGTCATGATATGGGTCATCTAGCTAGTCGCAAGTTGTATGATTCAATATAGGTGCTTTGCATGTTGTTGATCTTTTGATTGCGGATCATTTTGGATTGTGAGTCCTTGAGTCACATGAATCTTTCAGTATGAAGGATAGTAACTTAACTTTTTTAGCCTCAGTGAGTCATGAATGAGTCACCTAGTTCATCCGTGGCAGTTTGAGTCGTACGACTTGTTGATTATGGACCATATGAGATTGTGAGTCACTCAATCCCCACTGAGTCATACGAGCAGTTCAGTGACGCATAGTGAATGAACCCTAGCCTCCGTGAGTCATGAATGAGTCACCTAGTTCATCCCCAGTCGTAAGAGTCGTTCAACTTGTTGATTGTGGATCATATAGGAGTGTGACTCGCCAAACCCCAACTGAGTCACATGAATAGTTACTATCAAGTTAGTATCAATCAGCTAATCGTATTCTTTTCCAGGCAAAGTTTTGGGTGTTTTGGTTATAATTTGTATCACTATATAGTCACGTGACTAAACATCGGAACGCATAGGGCCTATAGGCTAGTGAAAGTCACTTTAAGAATAAGCGAGTCCCATTATAGGACTGTGAGTCTGAGAGTGTGTTTTCTTCTGAATCATTCATGATGTTACTAAAAGTTATATAATTATTCAATGTTGTGAATCATTGAGTCATTCTAAAGTTCTTTAAGCTAAGTCTGGGCTGGTGTGTGTCACTGTAAACCTTTCAGTGTCGCTACAAACCTGTGTACGTCAATATGATTGCGAATCACAATAACATATCTTACATTACAAGTGATTGAGTCATTGTGAGTCATGGTGAACTGGTGACGAATCGCTTCAAATAAGATTGCTTTCAGTCGCGAACTAGTTGTTTTTAATGGTATGTTTATATTACATAATTTTCGTAATAGTAATAAATACTCATAATAATAATCAAAATAGGCCAAATTTGTGAATCGTCAGATCGTATGTGACTTACTGTCAGTCATTGGGTCATTATGAGTCATTGTGAGTCATCGTGAGTCATCGTGAGTCATTGTGAGTCATTATGAGTCATTGTAAGTCATAGCTAAAAATACTAAAGATAGCATTATTATCAGAACTACATGTAAAACTGCAATTTTATAAAAAAAATTGATGTCTTGATATATTCTCACCTTATATCAAGTGTCAGCGAAACTTAAATTATTCTCATCCTTTCTAACCAGCTGAGCTCCTCACTGTTGCTGCAATGATATATAGCCGGGCCCTTTAATCTGCCGAAAACACTTAAGCGGGGGAATTAAAATCCTTAATAGGCGGGGGGAAAGAGGGGAAAGATCCTGGTAATGAGACGTTGATTAGTTTTTCGTGAGACGAGGATGTGTATCCATGATTTATGCTCGTATAGGACAGCCAGGAGGATCGAGAGAGAAAAGAATTCACCTGTGAAAACACCTATGCAAATCGGCGTGCGAAAAGGGGCGCCAAAGAGGATTATAAAACACTGTTCATTCGTCTCCCTCAGCGAGCATCAGACACGTACGAAACAGTGACAACATAAAGATGATATAAAGACATTTACATCTGATGAATCAAAGTTAATGAAAATAAAATGAAGGAATTGACATAATGTAACTAATTATCTTTTATGAACTAGCTTCTGGGCATTACATGTCGAGAGTATATGAAATACAAAACGAAGGGACGTAACCTGAGACGAGGTGCCAGTTGTTATGGACGGTAGCCTGTTGGTTTAGAAGACATTGCGTAATTTGAGCTTTTCCCCTGCGAACAAACATGATGGGATTATACTTGATATACAAGATGATATAGCTGGACTTCGAACAGCTTTGCTATATGGACAGTGGTTTTGAGACAAACATCTACATTGAAATTCATGTGCCGTTGTGCGAGAGGTATAGCAGCGAGGAAGATACCAATATTGAAAAAGAAAAGGCGGGGATTAGCATTTTAAAAGGAGATGGTTATGCGAGGAGCGCTTGTCTTTTGTTTGCTATTCAGTAGCTGAGGAAATATTAGTCAAAACTTTGGAGTCGTGTTGGTAAAAAGGGTATCGTAAAGTAGAGCGGATAACATCTCTTGGTATATTTGATATTTATCGCCCGTGGAGTAAGCATGCCCTATTTACATTGGAAATGAGAGTGAGTTATGGACGACCTTAAGAATTTAGCTCACCGTATAGACATACCAGCAACACAGATTTTTGTTTCGATTCTCCTGCAGCAGACGGACTTTCCATTTTTTTTTCTTCTTTTTATTTTCGTTTGAGAAATTTCCTGCCAGGTTTTCTTGGGTGGATAGAAATTTTTTTGTTAATGTTTATCCGTCTATCTGTCTACCTACCCATCTGTCTATCTGCTTGTCTCTCTATCTATCTATCTATCTGTCTCTCTATCTGTCTGTTTGTCTGTCTATCTGTCTATCTATCTATCTGTCTTTCTATATCTATTTATATATCAATCAACCCGTCTATCTATCCATCTATCTGTCTATTTAACTAACTACCTACCTACCTATCTGTATCTATCATCTATCCTATCTGTCTATCTATCTAGCTGTCTATGTGTCTATGTGACTATCTGTGTATCTATCTATCTATCTAGCTGTCTATGTGTCACTATCTGTGTATCTATCTATCTATCTACCTATCTACGTACCTATCTACGTACCTATCTATCTATCTATCTATCTACCTATCTACGTACCTATCTATCTATCTATCTATCTATCTATCTATCTATCTATCTATCTATCTATCTATCTATCTATCTATCTATCTATCTATCTATCTATCTATCTATGTACCTATCTATCTGTCCTAACTATTACTACCTAATTACTTACCTACCAATCTATCTATCCATCTATTTAGCTGTCTACCTCTCGATCTATCTATTACTTATCTGTCTTTCTATCCATCTATCTATCTAGCTGTCTATGTGTCTATCTGTGTATCTTTCTGTCTGTCTGTTCGTCTGTCTATCTATCTCTTTGTCTATCTCTGACTGTCTCGGTTGTCACTTTTAACTATATACGTTAATGTTGACGTAATGCGTAAATGCGTGGTTATAAACGCATTATATGGGTTTTGGTCAATCTAGATGGGACTGGTTTGACCTGTTTTAGAATTTTTAAAGCTTAAATTTTTTTGAATTGTTCGTTTTTTGTGTATACTCGTTCGCTATGGTACTATATGATAGATATATGTGGAGCAGGGGGTATATTTTTACAGGCCCCTGGCTGTTGAATTTTTGGGTGAGCAGAGCGCAAAACCCCCAATGGTTTGAAACTTCTCTTATCACGAATCGAAAAAGTTGAGGCTTTATCGTGGAGAGGAGGACCACCTCGGGTGCCAAAATCAATTACCGTTTTTGTTGGACCAACACAAACCCCCACTGAGCTTTCTTTAGCCCCACATACCCTGGTTTATATAGCCCCAGACTGCGGTGTTTGTTTAAAATATAAGGACACATTGTTGTTTACCGAACAACATTGAAAAGTCGTCGCTATTGGTGAAAGTGTTACAGTCTATCCTAGATGTTATACAGGTGGCATACCAAAAAACTAGTAAAGCCTCCATGCACAGTCCAGGCTGCAGATACTCGTCCGCATTGTCACGCTAGCCCATTTATCAAGTGACAGCCAAGTTCTATATCGGTAAATGCATTGTAAATCAATACTATTCAGATATCCCGCTTCTAAACATTCCTCGCTTTTTTGTCTGGGTTCATATGGTTTATCTTATAAATTTCCCCTCCAAACGACGCACTCGAAGAAGCAAAAGGATCGGTGCTCCAGATCTCGCCGGGGCACACGCTGGCTTTCGCAACGCAATACAACATTGCGCTAATAAATGACTCACGACTCGCTGCATCACTGCCCTACGCCAGCATTATGCTACCGTCACACACATGGCGCTGAAATCTAAACACACATTCAGTACTTTTCTTTAAATACTCTATATATGATTTTAAACTTAATGACCATCCTTAATGATGATGACTCTTTTCTTCCGATATGATATTTAACAAAGCCCTTCGAACCTCATTTACCGTTAAAACCTTTAAAAGGTTGACTCATCGTTACGAGTGCAGTAGTGCGTATTGGAGAGTCCGTACGGCGACTGTGCCCTTTCCTTCCAGGGCACGCCACTTTGTTGGAAAGCAGCGCCAAAAGGCTCGCGGCGGCCAACAGGCGAACTAGGGCCCGAAAACGTGAAGCCACTCAGTCGTGCTTGAGTGATCACAGCATGCATATCTCGGGAGCGCGGTGCCACTTTTCTGATATTAACTCCCGATACGGCACGGAGGCACGAACTGCTACCATCCTAGCTTTGATAAAAGTCAAAATATTTCTTCTATAAAAAAACACGTCAAGATCAACAGAGAATTTCCCAACGGTACGTACTTTGTGATAAAAAATTTCGAGAAGACACACTGAGACTTTTTGGGTGTGATGAATGACGTCTTGGCCTGAAAACAAAGAATCGTTAGTAATGACAGGAGAAAGAAGAACAATGGTTCATTATATTTCACAAGCTGAAAATCATAGAGGACAAGTGTAAATAGAGGCTGGCAGAGCAAAAGGCATTGAAAGGATCTTTACGGGTCTCACCTTGCCACCGACAGCAAGTGGCTGGTTGCAGGTATAAAGGGACGGGATGCTGCTCTGCGGCAGTTAGTTGCTCTCTACCTGGCGACCAGGCAACAACCTGTGCAGACAGGGGCACACGTCCGTTTCTTTTTTTTATATCTTGGGCTGCGGTGTAATTTAAGAGACAAGACTTGCGGGAGCGAGACTTCAGTACAGGTCTTGCTGCCATCGCGTTAGCATCAGTCGCCATCACTTGTGTCTCGCAGTGACTTTAACGTCCGACTCGGTAGCTTGTTGGGACTTTTGCTTAATTGAAGGACATTTTCCTTCAGTGAATCTATGCACGAGTCGGTGGTCTCCCCGGATGGGAACTGGACCTGAAAAGTGGTAACCCATTCATCAGGACAAACTCGTTTGACTTGTGGATAAAACCAGATGAGCCTGAATAGAGCAGCCAGCCAATTAACGAAATTTCAGCAGCCAGGATTTTAATTGCTTACAAACTGCTGTTGAAGAAGTTGGAAAAACGAGCAGCACCACCAGACGCACAGAGAATTGGGGATTTTTGATGACTGGGTAAGCCCACTGGGTGCTAGAAATTATAGTGATTGCGTAATGACTGCGTGATTAGTACGGACGGCAAAAGAAAGGAAATAATGGCAGCTACGAAAGTATCGAAACGACTGGATAAATTGAGTTCTGGCAGCGCTTCTGTCAGTGTTCAACTGGGTGTCGGCGCCAGCAGCTCTAATCAAGAAAACCGTATGAGCAACACTGTCGAGCTTCACGCTCAGCTCCAGATCAAGATTCCGGACAAGTACAGCCTGCGACCGCGCTCCATACAGAAACGTATCGAAGTGGAACAAAAGAAACACGTCAAGCGACAGCCCAAACCAAAGCAAAAACCGGCACCACTGAGCAAATACCGGCGAAAAACGGCCAACGCCAGAGAACGCACGCGAATGAAAGAGATCAACCAGGCTTTCGAAACACTGCGCCAGGCCATACCTCACACCGTCCACGGCTACGAGAGTCCAGCAACCTGCCAGGCCAACGGTGAAAAGTGGACCAAGATAACCACCTTGCGACTCGCCATGAACTATATTGAAGCACTGAACCGAGTCCTGCACTGTCCGCAGAATCTCGACGACGACTACAGCTTAAGCCACAGCGGTAGCAGTAATAGTAGCACTGCTAGCCATCTCGAAGCCTCGTTAGCAGCACTCAACAGTTTTGCCACAGATCGCGGCTCGCTGAGCAGTCTTGGCGAGACATCCAGCGACCTTGGAGAGTACCCTAGTGATTTACTCTCCGAAGCCAGCTCCAGTCTGGGCGATCCTCTCGATTCTTTCGACGATATCCCCAACATCTCTATGGGAGATCCCTTCGATATCTTTCTCGAATCGGACGGAGATAGTTTAAACTTCAACTCGGATTTGAGTGACCAGCCGACTCCCTAAAAGAGACTTTTTTTAAAAAAGGGAAAACTGCTATACGCCATAGCGTTTTCGATCTAGTCAGCTTTCTTCCAACAGTTCATTTATAATAACGAAAACAGATGGATATTGGAAAGAGAAGAAATTAGGAGAAAAAAGGACCACTGCTCAGACATATCATTCTTATAAAAGCAGAAAGAAAGCTTTGGTATCATTGTATTTTTTTTAATTTTCTCTACTGTATTGAATATGTACATTAAAATGTGGAAAGAGAGAAATTTTATCTGTCATCACTTGTGTTTTTCATGGCGTCTTCCATTTTCCCGGTCTTTTGTTCAAGCATCAAGCTCTCCATGCTGTCCTTGCTGCGTGCGCCCGTTTTTTCAAACCTCCCTCTCTCTCTCTCTCTTTCACTGTCTCTGGCTCTTTCATACAAATGCTGTTTTGCAAGTGTTACACACTCTCTTGGAAAATATACCATGTGCCTTGGATGCCTTGTTGTTTTTGGTCTGGAAAAATTCTTTTCATACGGTAATGTTCCTTTAGTGAAAACTGCTGCAGGCTAGTTAATAAGCTAGTCGGTGATTTTACGACGGCGTGCTGCACATTGGGCCGAGATTGGTTCGGACCCTTCATGCATAGTCAATCCCGCTGGTCAAGACAAGGCACCCGCGACATTCCATACGACGTTACCGACATTGCTTTTATAATGGATTGCTATAATACTTATAGCCCTATAAGCTGAACATGAATCTCAAAGTGTTGAGAAATTTCGTTAGCTCTAGGCGCACAGGACTGGTTATAGGGGGGTGAAGACAAGAAGAGAAAAGACAAGTTTAAAAAAATGTATATTTGTAACCTAGATTCATGCCCGAGGAGCTAATTATGACTCCTCTGCAGTGTCTGTGTGTGTATGTTTATTTTCTAACGGTCACTTTGGAGAGCTGTCAGGAGTCCTTGAGATAAAAACAAGCTGCTTTATCACGTTGCCCAAGTTCTACAAAGATATTAAAACAATGGTCCTTGATACGACTACTTATATGCTAATTTAAATTGCTACGGGATGTGTATTGCCCCCAGAGAGGAAGGGGTTTGGGCATATAACGGTGCAGGATAAGTGCATCATCTTCCGCCAATCACCAACCCGACCAATCACCACCAAATAAGTGTCCGATCCCCTTGTTTTCTCGAGTTGTGATCGAGATTCTCTTGTCAAGTCGATGAAGTTAAACTATAGTGCTTAAAAAAAGGGTCCGAATACTCTATGGAAGACAAGACCTCATGAGGCGACTGCTTAGCATTCTTTTGCAGTCTCATGCCGCCCCCCTTAGACACTGGACACGCTGCCACAGCTCGCACGGTCTTTGAAACTTTTATTTCTCCTCAAAATTCGGAACAAAATAAATAAATAAGTTGAAAAAAATACCACGTGTTTCTCTCTCTCTCGACCACTGCTTTATTTGAGCAATCATCTGCCGAACGCGTGCAAAAAACCAACAGGCTCGTAAAAGATGTGCCAGCGTTACAATTTGGCAATAAATAAAACACATCGTTTCAGGTATACAAATAGGAAAATTATTCTTGACGATCCGGTTTTCCATGCACCACTTCCCCAGACGCGCCAGTACTGCGCTCTGGCCCTTCAAGACCCGAAGGGGGGTTTCAGCCATTCGATTCGTATTCAGAATGATGCACTAGATTCTTTTTTAAAATCTTCTTGTTGTTATTCTTCCTTTATGCAAAGTGTGTATACAGCGTGATGTGGTCAACAGAATGAAGATCAAGATCACCCCATGCTGACCACAGTGAACCGTAATCGCTACTGAGCATCACAACCTCCTCTTTTAGCGGCGAAAATCACGACTCGCGCCATCAGAGAGATCCGGCTTTGACAGTGTTTGCTTTTTTTCCCAGGGTAAATAGAATGTTATCACACCTTCAATAGAGCAACACCCCTTTTGCCACTCCCGGCCGCATATTGCCAGATCCCAACCGGCC
>JAIQCU010000712.1:0-39009 GCA_022114935.1 Leptestheria dahalacensis
GGTGACCAAACAGTTACAGTTGCTGTTGGGATCGTTGACAACCCAAGCACAGAATTATCATGACAATATCGAAAATACTACGATAATTCACCAAGGGTTTAATAATATTACGGACATATCTGTGACTATCATTATGAAATATTGGGAATCCTTACAATTTGTCACAACATGTCCAGTATTATCGCGATAATTATTTACCTGTCAAGTAAAAATATCAACTTGAGAGAATAGGAAAAGGGCCTCGGTGTCCCTTTTTGGTTCCTAGGATTACGGGCCTTTTGCTCGGCATTTATTTGTAAACTCCTTGTAACCCTTGGTATTAGAAAGCGTACGCATGGCGCTGAGAAGCAGGAACCTTATTTGTAATTTGAAACATAAAATTTGTAAACAGATATAAATTACCTCTTATTCCTAGATATTAACATAAATATATTCACGTTATTAGTATAACTGATAATCCATAATAAAAATATATATGAAATATACCCCTTTCTTCTCATACGTAGGTACTTTTACGGTTGACAAGGTTCTGCTAGTAATATCTGAGTCTTTATAAGCGTACTGATTGTTTATTGCTTGTAATGCAGTTATTTCGCAAAGCCCTGACTCGCATGTTTGAAGCGGATGACGAAGACCCTGTCTTTTTCGAGACCGCGATGAATTTGCGCTACTTTCCACACATGGTCATTGAATGTGTTCCTCTGGACCGGAATGCAGGAGATACGGCGCCCATATATTTCAAGGTTTTTGCTCTCCTGTTTCATTGTTTAATAGATTTTTATTTTTTTTAATTGTAGGATTATGTTATCTGAATGTTACGAAAATATATTTGTAAACAGGCTAGTGTATCTATGCTAGTATCTGCGGTTATAATGAGCTTTATATATTGTTTGCTTTTATATAGAAAGCCCTTCTAGACTGCGAGAGCGAATGGTCGATGAATAAAAAAGTAATCGACCTGAGAGGGAAAGATGTCAGAAGAGGCGTTCCAAGAGGACTTCCGTACTTTTTCGTCGATTTTGGACTGGACTCGGGGTTCGCCCACGTCATAGAAGATGAGAAACGCTTTCCGAGAAACTTTGCTCAGGTAACGAGATGCGCAGAATCTCGTTTAATGAATCTTCCACTTATTATGTTGAATAGGAAATTTTGGGTGGAATAATGGACCTGGAACCCCGTCTCTGGCGTCGACCCCGAAAAGAAACTTTCGAGGACCAGAGGAAAAAGGTTTTGGATTTTATGGCCCAATGGAAGCCTTACGATTTTACATCCTCGCCCAAATGAAACTGTGCGACCTGATCGTCAAATTGAACGTGTTTGATTAAGTCTACGCGATAAGGAATAAACGTTTTGCAATTGGTTAAAGCCAGGTAACTTTAGTTTTCAAAACAGCCATCAGGCGAAAGCAAACAGGGATTCTCAGTTTAATTGTCTGTTGCCAGCGCGTGACTTGGCGAGTGAGTTATCGACCAACCTTGTTGGTAAGCGCTAGTTTGTTAATCAGTTACTTGCCTTACCTAAGAGGTTTGCATTCAGTCGGTTGGAATGCAAGTATCTAAGTAGTTAGGCGTCACTGCGTCTACGAAAACTTCTTTGTTATACGAAAGAATCGCACGAATCACGAAAGCGAAAGACACGGTAGCAAGATAGCTGGCAGCTCAGGAATTTCTCAATTTACTTTGGCTCGTGTCTTGTAGTAAAATTCTTTCTGTTATTGCCTTGTTTCTGTCTCGTTACATATTTTCATTCAAGCCAAGTATGCAGAAACCTTTCCAGATAAGTTACTGAAAAAATGATCTACAATTGATTTCCAGTGGCAGTCTATTTCTGCTTATCGCACTTGCTATTGACGTGCCGTAGCTATTTCAAAATAACATGCCCGTAAATCATCTATATTTACTTTTTATTACAACCCGTGTGTCAATATAACATAGTAAAATGCTAGTAAACCAATAACATATCAAAATTATTTAACCCTGTTGGTGTGGCATTATTCAAATAACATGTCCACCTTCTTACCGCCTTTCCAAAACGGCATATGAGATTTTTTTTTTAGTTTTGCAAAACGATGCGAACGTAACCTGCTCTAGACTATATGGGGACTTGTTTATTTCCGTGAAAAGGAAGTTAAGGTCGAAGGTTGTATCACTGGCATATGTGTATTTACACGGAACTATTCGTCCTACTTCACTCGGTTAACGAGTTGAGGTCGAACGAACAATAGTAACAATTTTCTTCCACAGCAGGGATAATGTGCACCCAAAAATTGCTTTGTCAAATAGTAAACTTGAGTGGCAAACTAAACGAATAAAAGCTACGTGAGTCGCACGTTGTTGATACTATATTTTATAAGTATATCTTTTACATTTAGGCTTTGCTAATAGCCAATTCCAGCGTTATTTAAAAAATGTAATTTGCCTCGAAACAACACGGTCTTAAAAATCCGAGTGTTCATACAAGACGGTACTAAGACCATTCACTAAACAGGTAAAAAGCTATTCTGCGAGAGGGCTCGTTGTATGCCCAAGCGACTGGAAAACTGATGTTTATGCGTAGTCGTTGATGGGCGTTTGTTACACATTCTTTTTCATCCATTGTATCTTCAAGCGCAAGATGTTGTCTCTTATCCTCGAATTGCAGTTTCATGTTTCGTTCTTCCTTGTTTTTTCCTTAAAAGAGCCCAGCAGTTACTCTGTTTTTCACGAGGTTATCTTACGCAGATAACAATGTAATTTAGTGTTATTAGTAGTGCAGATTTAACTCGTTATATTGGAATTCACTTGTGCGGCACCACATTCTTATGGAACAGTTTAGGTTCTGTTCAGAACTGCCATGGCTCGTTTCTTGCCCTAAACACATCCTTCCCAAATTGTCAACTTGTTGTATTTCAATGAAACGTTTTGTTCGTTAGTCGCATACAAAATGATACAGGTGTACCGAACTAGTACTTCGTCAGGGACTTTTTGAATTCGCTTGTTTAGAGGGGGCTAAGGAGGGGAATCGAGAAGAATCGATGCGTTTGATGTTCATGTTCGTTTCGTCTTGCTGGGTTGAAAGCACGCTTATGAAACTGTGCAGGAATTCCTCTTGACTGTGGTCTTGTGTGGAGGTGGCATGCTGGTTTGAAGTGACAGATTATGCAGGTGTGATAGTTGTCCCGAGTTGGGTAGGAAAGCTCGTGCCGGTAGCGATTGACGTCTCTTTCGAAGAGCAGGGCTTAGACTGATTCGTGACTTGGCTTGAACGAACAGTTCTTGAAAAACCTGCGATGAAAGTTTTACTTGAATGTCGGCCAACTGTGCGGGTTAATCCAAAAGATACTACTACATCACTATGGTCGGGTTGCTTCTTGTTTTATTCATTTCATTCCCTCTGTGCTACTCTGATGTATTCCAACTCCTTGCACATTAGCCAGTAATACTACGTATTCTGTTCCAATCTCTGACAAGAATTATCAATTATCAGTATGCCTAACTTCTGTGAACAGTCTGAGCAATAAACAAGGGTTCCTACCGGGGAATAGTTGATTTGCTCATTTCTTCCAAGTTTTCAAAGGTATGGCACCCCAACAATATGTAAAACTAAAATTACTTGATGTATTCTTAAGTTTTCGTTCAAATTGGTTCGTAAGTTTTGCCAAAATGAATGAAGATTAGAAACTTCCATAATTCTCCTCCATTTAAATCCCTTTTGCTTGCTCTGTATTGTACGTATGATAATACTAAACACAGTAACTTACTGATGAGACGGTAGTAAGAGATGAACTAGGTACGTGATCATAATGGGTTACTCAAAGAACTTGTAATATTGTGATACTATTATGTTATTATGTTAGATATTGCTTTAACACTAGCTGTGTTATGGTATCACTATCAACTGCTTTACCTGGACAACGTTGACATTGGCTTTGGCTGAAGCTGCCACGAAACCGTGATCCCAATCGCAGGTCACTAACGATTCGACCATTTCAAGGCATAGGAAACTGGAACTGTTTGCTTCCGTGGCGGATCCACGATCGCAGGCCAGGTCTGTTTTATTTGCTACCACCACGATTGGGACGGAAGGACCCTTAGCTTCGATGATTTGCGAGCGCAAGGACTCGACTTCCTGTGTGACAACTGAACATCACTAACATGCGATGTTGGGTACCTTCTTAAGCGTATCAAATATCGTACATCTAAGCAATAAGGGCTGCATTACGTTAGAAAACTACTTAATCAAGGTAAGGTAGGTACAACAATACAACAACAATCAACGGAAACCAATTTAGGAAGCAGGCAACTTCACCTCAAAGGAAGCAGGATCATCGACGGAGCAAACCAGCAGAAATCCATCAGAGCTGTTGATGGCTAGCGAACGCATGGCTGGAAATGCGTACGAGCCGCCTGTATCCAAAATGTCCAGCCGTAGATTAATCCCGCTACAGTCGAGTTCAACCGTGTGCATGTCGTCCACTGTAGGCCGGTAACGCGGGCTGAACGCTGCGAAAAGGAACTGGCATACGAGAGAGCTTTTACCAACTCGGGCTGATCCAAGAACCACCACCTAATTACCATACAAACGAATCATTCAACTTGCATAGTAATTCACTGTAATCTCGCGACGAGTACCGTAATATCAGGATACATATTATACGATATATTATACATTCATTTCCAATGTCCATCTCATGTTAAAAGACGGTTTCCCTTGTAGGTTATAATCCTCTGGAATAAGTAAAAGTATACCAAGTGCAAACCATTTAAACAAGAAGCAACAACAAGCGAAATTAAAGCTTTCAAGGAACACCTTTTTCAGGCGCCCGTGGATATGCTATTTGGCGTCCATGTTCAATCACACTACTTCGAGATAAAACTACTTGGACCGTTCTACGAAAAATCCTCAATAAGCTGTTTGTTAACCAACTCCCTTTTGGTTGTTAAGCTTCTCGTTACGTGCTTTCAATTCTGAGGTGGATAAGCCGTGGCTTTAGAACAATGATTGTCCCCGCGTACACCAGCAGACCAGAACGTCCGTGACAGACTGAGTTCAGCAAATATAGTGCACGTATGTGTTGGAAGTGGAAAACAAAACCTTGTCCAGCTTAGCAGGTTCTTGACAGCAAAATATCAAAGTGTCTGATTTAGTCGAATTGTGGCTGCAAACCGTAATTTTCTGCCTAAAGTAGATCACAACACCACAGGGAACAACTTCAATACCTATAGCGTCAATCCCGCGAAGTGCTTTTGTTCGTGTTACCCCTACAGCATGGAAGATCTTGTAACCCTTGGTGTTGATACAAAACATACTTATTTACCATACTTGATTACCGTAACTTTAAAACAATCCCGTAATTACAGAAGCTAATTTCCCCCGTCAGAGACGTAAATAAAGTGCACGACGCTCTCGTTTACTTTGTAGTGGGACTTTGTAGCTGGAGAGAGTGAGCGATCGGTGCAGTTGTGTGCTCGACTGGGGCGTCGGTTCTCGCCGCCAAACGCATTGTTGTCTTGGGCTGAAATTTCCTCCTCACTTGTTGGGCTGCGAACGACGCATGGCGGCTGAAGTGAAAATCTCCGCTTCGTGCTCTGTGTTTGCGTTCCCTTCATCATCTGTCAAGTGGAAAAATGATTGCGACTAACAGCGAAGGTCGTTAGCGCGGTATACTTCACTCACCGCAGAATACTGACACGTTGAATACTATTGGCAATGATCGTACACAATATACCAAAGTACTAACACGAGATTAGTCATTTAGCAATAGGACTACACGTATAATACAGTCTAGAGCAACTAAAAAGCGCTCTCGCTGGGGAGAAGTTGATTGCTTATTGCTACTACACTTTCAGAGATATAGCTACTCAAAAAATGCTGGATGTTCACCTAGTAGTATTTATTGCACTCTTAAAAGTCTCGTTGAAATCGGTTCGTTAGTTTAGCCCGAATAAAATCCTAAAGGTTAGAAATTAGAATAATTTGCTGCCATTTAGGACCCTTCTTTTTTATGCTCTAAACGGTAAACTAATACTTATATACCAAAATGCATTGAGACTTGTATGAAGCAGTTTTGTAATCTCTAAAGCAGAACATAATTTGTATATGTGTTTAGATGTTGGTGCTTTTAAACATTACTAACCAACATATAGCAAAGCAGTGTTACGCGCAATGAAACAGAATCGATATACAATTTACACTGCGCGTCGACAGGCAATCTCCACCCGACTTCTTAAGGGAATAAAACGAATGCAACACTTTGGAAAGACAAGGTCTTAAGTCGTACATTCTCACCTGTTAATCTTGAGTCGTACATTAGCAGCTTGGTAGTTAAATGACTCTATCGCGAACTAAATTGTCACGCACCATGCAGCTCCTACATTCGATCACTGCTTTACTATGTCCACTTACATAAAAGTGGTATGTATAGATAACAGATATGAATAGCACAGCGGCGCTAATTTGAGAGTCAAATCGACATGGCTATCTTATCGTCTATTCGGGAATCAATAAACCAAAAGCAAGAGATAATTACTTGGGTATAAGTATGATTAAACTTTACATTTTATTAGAAGACTATGGTTCAAATGCAGCCAGGATACAGTTGTAGAGGCAGTGCATAAATTGTATTGAAAATGTTCCTTACCTGTTGTCTAATCGTGCGAGAAATACGCACTGGCGCTGTTTGGTTAAGCGTGATTGTATATGCAGTGCGTCTCTTGCAATATGGTAGCTGTAAAGCTGCGAAGTACCTCCTTTTACAACGAACCCAGAGTTTATATGAGCCGTTCTCCGACAACGCATGCCCTGTTGACAGGAACAGCCAATGTTTACCACCTCTCCCCCTGTTTCCAATCATTTATCCTTCCCTAGTTTATTGTATATCGCAAACGCTTTAAGGAATCTAGGGCGACACCTATGAACTCTATAGATTATCCATTACACTTCTTAACTCGGGCACTGTGGCCATATTACTTTCCAATATGTTTTAACTAATGTGGGTTATTCAAGCATAACTGTGAAGATACAGCTGCGCTTACAAATCACCAAAATGTACATTGAAGTACATACACTACATATCGTACATATATCGTACACTACGTATAACGTACATACACTAGACTGTACCGTTTCTGCTAACTTGTCTGTGTATTCTTTGTTTCTAGTCAGAGCTGGGAGAGTAGGACGCAAAAAATAAAAACTAACGAAAGAATGATGTTGTCACTAAAGGTGCGATTTCACACGCACAACGTTCACTGATTACCAGATACCCACACGGGGAGAAAAAGCTGGCGGTCGATATGCTTTGTTTCCAGTTGGAGCCGGAATGAAAAAGAAACCAGGTCAGTAGAGGAGAGGAGGCAGAAAAAATTCTTAATAACAAAAAACTCAAATGCTGAAGACAACGTATAAATACTTCTTAATAACAAAACTACAGGAGCGAATTAACGACGGGGAAAAAACGCTGGTGTTTTCATTTACTGCAACAATCGATACGCTGTTTGAACCAGATTTGAACTGCAACAGTTTCAATCCCAAGGACTGATTCCTCTTTGTCATGTATGTAATTTCAATGTATATCTTGTAATAAGTTACGTACAGTCTAGAGTTGTTTAAATATGCAAGAAATAGAGCTGAATGGCGGAGAATTATAACTTCTAACTTCTAGGATTTTATTTTGGCGAAGCTAAAAAGTCGATTTGAACGAAACTCAAGGAATGCAGTACATACTACTAGGTCTACATACAGTAATTTTTGGGTTGCTATATTTTTGAAAGTATAGGAGCAATAAGCAAAGAACATATCCCCAGCAAGAACCCTTTTAACCAACTATACCTCAACTGTTATCACTTGTGAATAAAATGTTTCTTGAATGTAAGGAACAGCAAAAGCAAAAGGTGAAAACCGGACGCATGCTGGAGAGAGTTTACAGGACCAACTAGGGAAAGAAGAGAAAACAGTTCTTCCACATCGCTAGTTCCGTATTGCCTCCTAACGCTTGTTTATTGCACACTGGTCGAAGAATAAGCTGTTTGTAAGAAGAAAGGCTTTTTATCTAAAACAACACTTACCTTTCTGGGACCCTAACAATGCTTGTGAAGCAAAAACCAACTTCCTATCTCATATATCATGTTTTATTTCGCTTATTACAACTACATATAGGGTCATCACTTACGTCTGTTATGGAATGTATCATGCCTTCATTCCTTTAGCTTAAACTGTGGACTTCAATCGATGTAATTCTGTGCCAAATACCCGAAATCATTGCGCCCTGTATAAATGGAAGGCAAATATATTGCTAAACTATGCTTTAAAACGTGCGTGGATGATGAATCGTAGAAGTATAGACGTCTATTGAGACCTTTACTCGGTTCTGGCTGAGGCAGTTCTACTGTCTGATAGGTTATATCATCGTAGGTTTCATTGTCATCATAGGTAGGTAGTTTGTGATATTTTTATATATCTCAATATGCAACTACAGGTGGGCTGACTACAGAGTGAAAACTAATAACCCGTTGGGATTCTTTGCTATTTTTATACGTCTCTTCGCAGCCCTTTATAATTAGCACTTTGACCCGAATGGTGGAAGTTTCACTTGACGAAGACATACTGCAAACCACCTGAAGCTGGAGTTTTACTCCGAAGAAATGTGTGAGGACACGTGAACTTCGCAAGGACAACGTACAGCCTAGAGCAGAAAATAGGGTCCTTGCTGGGGGAAAGTTATTTGCTTAGGACTCCCAGCCTTATAAAGTTATAGGAGCCAAAAAAATACCGCATGTATTCGGACTAGTACTTAATAGACTAGTAAAGTTTCGTTGAAATTGGATGGTTAGTTTTCTCAAAATAAAATCCTGAAGATTAAGATATTACTATATTCTCCGCCATTTGAACCCCTTTTCTTTATTCTAGACTGAACGTGTTGTTCTTGTTGAACCGGCCTTTCTTCTTAACTATGGCGCTCTTTTTCTCGAATGGAAAGTTCTGCCACCAAGTTGAAGTTCATTAAGGAAATTGTTTGCCGAAGGGAAGTTTGGTGAAACCTGTCGTTAGCGTAAATGCTCTTTCAGTGACAGCGGCATTAGGACCAAGTTCCAAATAACAGTTGCCATAATATTGCGTTTAAAGTGCAAATAACGATGCTCTATATGTGTTTCCTCCCGCATCTGATCGTGGCGCAAGCAATAGCTTCAGACCCTCTAGCCTAATAAGCAGAACACATGCGGGTGACTGTGAATGGGTAAATAAGGGCCGCATACATCAATCGCACCCTAACGGAGCGAATCTAGGGCGACGCAACAACATTTTTCACATTTCCCTTCGTCTCTCATTTTGCTCCATGTGCGCTGTTCCCATTGAGAAACACCGTCACTATTGAACGAGTTTGATGAGAAAGATATTTTACTTTTATCTGATGTACGTAACATACTATCACGTCAGTCTACGCCTTCGTTCAATAATATTGCTTTTCGAAATGGAAGGTAAAGATCCGACTTAACTTGACTGCCATTTCAGCAGAAACATCCAATCAGACACATCAACAGACACAGGTGGCTCCATAAACCTTGCCACGAACCTTTTTTAAGTACCGCGTGTGCCTTTACAGGATGGTTATTAGAACCGAAGACAAACAACTACGACAATGACGTTCAATCGCAACAGTGCTCTCTGGATGGCTTTGTTGTAGAGTTATGAACTATACAATAACAAACTAAGTTCCAAGTACTTCATTGGCCGATTACCCAATACTGTAGCTGTATAAAGGTGCATGTTAGCCAGCAGGGAATGATCTTATCTTATATCTTCAGCTGTTTCATTCGTACCGCAGGATTTCCTCAAGTTCTAAACAAGTTTAAGTTAATATTATAGTTTCAATTCGTAATGACTTCTAGTCATTGTAGTTTGTCTAAACTACATTAGTGACAAATTTAGCTTGACGTACCTTAAGAATTATATATTTAATTGCTCACTGTATATCACAGAACTATAGAACTGTAGAACTATAGTTATTATGGAATTAAGTCCAACTGCATTTAACTGATCTATTTCAATCAACAAAGGACGTGTAGATTGGATAGAATAACTTTGACTAACCACTGGTTCAAATTATGAATAATCAATACGTTGATGTTTTTCTCTGTACGTGTTCCTTAATAAGTTTTGCGTGTTTGCTTAAGCAGAGTCGGGGAGCCGGTAAACCCTGGAGGCCTACATGCCGAATTGAACGCCGGCCCATGTCTCATAAAAGAAAGCCGGGCCAGTCCACTTGGATGTCCAACACGGGTCCGTAAATAGATTCTCTTCTCATCCTTCATAGTAAATATTGGCAATAACTCTTCTCTGGTGACAGTGCCTGTAACGTTGCTGCGCAGATCTCCAGGGACGTAAACTGTGCGTGACGAGTGGTAAAGCTACATCGAAGGTATAGGCTCAGCCAGATTGCAAGTCGTAGCGTGATTTCAATGGAACATACTTTTGCCATCTCTCTGTCGCCACGGGATCCTTAAGTGACATTGGAAAACACTCTGAGGTAACGAGATGCACACAACGAAAAAGGATTAAACATAAGTGCTACGGGCTCAGCCGTTAATGTTCTTGCTGATGGTCTGTATTACGGCGCATGCTGTAAAAGCTCCGATAAATACGGTTTCCTCAATTTTTTTTAACAGAAATTATTTCAAGTCAGTTAAGGACTTGAATATAACGGCATTTACGTCTTAAACTAAAATTTCAAGATATTTTAAGAAAACGATGACCTTCGAGTAAACTGTTTCACGACGGATAATAACAGAATATTTGTTCCATTGATTACATAAACGACACACAACATAACTTTTACAATAAATACTCATTGTATATTTTATTTCGAATTTCAGCAGGGCTGTCAAACTGTTTATTGAAAATGACAGACGATCGTATCATTCTGCAGCTGGTAATTTCTCTACATCATAACATATAACTCTTGAATGAATTGATCAGACTTTTCCTGGTACTAGGGACTAAGGTTAACGTAAGAGGTTTTCGAGAACGAAGGTAAGTAATATTGGACAGAAAGCATTCTCGCTGGCATATGAATTCATAATTTTAAGCTGTCGCTTTTTTATATTTTTGTTCCACTTACATAACAGAGGTGTGCGGGCGGATTCTCTTCGACCGGAGGCGAAGTAAAATCCGCACGAAGGAACGCAAAACAGAGGGTTTAGAATACAGACGCGGCAACAGCAAATTAATTTAGGATGCGTCTTCATTCATGCATTATAATTGGGGTGCTTTCTCTGACATATCAACCCGACGAGTGTAGGTCTTAAGTACGCAGTTGCACGCCCTATTTAACAAAGCGCTTTAGTCCCTTTCCAGCTCCAATTGTGAGAGTAATGGGATTAGTTGCTCAGCTAACGAGGCAGAAGATGCGCATACCATACGACGGGACATGAGATCCAAGGGACCACCTGCAAAACGTTTGCGTGACCTTTCAAGTTTCATTGTGCATGAGGGAACTTTATACCAGTGGTGTCGATGCAAACGCCTCCAGCTTCGCGAACTATCAAATCGCCGGCTGCAATATCCCATGCATGTATGCCGAATTCGAAATAGCAGTCGCTCCCACCTGCGGCCACGGATGCCATGTTCAGTGCGCAGCTACCCATCGAACGAATTCTGCAATTGTAAGAAAGATTCATTTTAACTACTGTAATCTAGTCTGAAAGTCGTCCTTTACCCATGGACTCTGGGCATGAGGGCACGAATGTTGCTGATGACATTCTCCATTTTCCTCTCCTCTCGACTGGTACCGAGCTCCGCGATGACCAAAGCCTTATTCAGCTCTGTTTCTCCAGACACAGAGATTCTTTTCCCGTTAAGAGTCGCCCCTTTGCCTTGAATGGCAGAATACAGCTGGTCTAGCATTGGATTGTAGATGATGCCTATTTTCGGGACTTTCTCGACCAGCAAAGCTATCGAAATGCAGCTGTAGGGAAACGAGTGCACAAAGTTCATGGTTCCGTCGACAGGGTCGATAATCCACGTCGGATTCTCGGTCAAATTGCACTTTTGTCCAGAAGCTACCGATTCTTCCCCGATGAAGCTGTGGGTTGGGAATGCCTTGCGCAATTGCTCAATGAGCAATGCTTCGACCTTCTGATCAGTCTCGGTAACTAGGTCCACTTCACAAGACTTGACTTGGACAGCTTTTTTCTCCAGGAAGGCCAGTTTAATTACCTATTCATAAGAAAACAAGACGTGACTCTCTATAGAGCTGAGCAGTTGTGGTAGAGTAGAATTTCTAAATGAGTAAATGCCCCGAATTTTATAAGAATTTCTTAATCTTACTTCACCGGCTTCCTTCACAAGCGAGTTGACCACTTCGTAACAGCTATTAATTTCAGCTTCGTCCATCCTGCGTAAACGTATTCGGCCTGTACTGTAACAAAATTCAGTTTGAAAACCAGTTTCCTGTGTATGTCTGCAAAGTCGTAAACTCACCAAGATTATAAATTTATCTAGGTATTGATCCGGCAGACGGAAGTCTCTCGGATATGAATTATAAACATACGATAGCAGTGGAGTCTAGCGGAGGAAAACGGAACTAATACATTTCGTAATTAAGCAATGATGATTGCATCATGACTGTTAAAGCTACTTGACCTAAATTTGTGGCGCCTTAAAAATTAACATTTCACAAGATCTTTTCTCTTGTACTGATTTCTAACTTATTGAACTTATAAGTTTACCCGAAGCCATCGCCCACCAGAAATGGTATAAAGAAGAATGCAGAGGAAAAAAAAGGAAATACATGACAGTAAATACAGCGAACTTCCGCCTGAATAAAATACACTCATCACAAGGTGTTTGCGGCTTTTTCTTCAAGTGATTAACCTTGAAAAGGAAACCGCACCAGCAAGCATAAAACTGGAATTCGGAAATACCTTTTCTTTTCCATTTTTTTTTCTTTTTACTTGTTTGTTCATGTGAGGACAAGAACACGTCCCCCTGGTGCTCAGACCCATGAACTACGCGTTGGGAAAGTGGGCAAGGTAAACCCCAATTCCTTTCCGCTGGTGCCTTATCAAGGGAAACGGTCAGGTGGGAGGTGTGTTGCCCCGGGCAACACCAACGGGTTTTCTTTTCACCGCATTCTCAACTCGGCGGCCACTGTTTTCGACCTCCTCCATTCGTGAAGGTGAAGTCGGATCGGTTTAATCTGTTTTCCAGTGTTTCGTTTGCGAAATAGTTCTTCCGGGGAAAAAAACGTTTCTCTACAGTTTTACAGCGTAGAAGAGCAAACACGGATCTTCTGACGTGTACTAAACGTGACCACATAAGTGTTGGAGCAATCTACAAGTGAGCACGGCATAACGTGAGATGTGACGCATCCGCTGATTCAGGTCTGATTTCATTCAGAAAACCTTATAGTTACTAATGCATTTTCATTCAAAGTTTCTCACAGTGCTGTGTTTTTAAAGTATGAAATATTAATGAAACTTGTGTCGTGCACGTGAGGATTGATTTTATGGGGGTGGTTTTTTCTACACGCTTGCTAGCTCCCGCGCCCAAGGTCTTCAAATTAAGTGATACAGGTCTTTGAAAGAGACCTTGAGGGTGTAATGAGTGAGGCAAACAGATTATTCACTGAAAAGCATAACATCTTTCTTCCCTTAGTATTTGGATTGGTAAGAAGTAAAAGGAAAGGGAGAGAAAGAGAAAGAGAGGGTGTTGTGACCTTGTGACCTTCCGTCGTCGGCCGCAATTTGCCCCATGGTGAATATCGTATAAAGTAATTGAAGTTTGTGGCTTTTTATTCTTTCACAGTAAAGTTTGAAAGAAAACCGCGGTGTTATAAGGATCGGTATTATGAAATAGCTAGCCAAAAACCAATAAGATTTCTGTTTAGAAATTTTAATTGTCACTATTGATTTCCGGGCTGTTTTAGTTTAACTTGTCTTTTAATTGATTCTATTAAGAGTAGATTATTATTTGCTCGGCATTTCCCGTTTGATCCGTTCTAGTTAACAAATTCAAGAGATTTTGACTGACTTTGGTAAATTCATCTTGTTGCAGGAACCATGAAGACCCTATTGACCGTCTATTGTTTCGTTTGCGCTTCTTTCGTTTCCGCTCAGCTGGGACTGGAAGACTTCACCACGACAGACTTACCCGCGATTGAGGAGGATTTCACCGAGCCTCCGTCAACCGATCCACCTTCACCTTCCGCACGCCTAGATTCTAGGGCGCGAATTTTAACCGACGCTGAAGATGGCGGACTTGTTTTCAACCGGAATCCGGTTGTGTCGCCCTCAGTAGAATTTTTTGAGATTAACCGAGCAGCTCCGGCGACAGTACCTCTACCGAGCAACCGGATCCTGGCCGACGACAATGTAAGGCCGGACAATGATTGGACACCCTTAGCATGGCCTTCGACGCTTAAACCAACACCAACTGTCTCCGTCCAACCTCTGAGAAGTACACGAACTAGAATTGTACGGCCCTTGCCAAGCGTTGTAGCTGCTCCGGCAAGAGCTTCCACTGCTGGAATATCGCAGCTTCAGCGGCCACCGATAGTAACTTTTGCACCCTCAGATGCATTTAGGACCGAGAGCGTCTCTGTGGGCATAGAATCCAATCCAACTCCGGCAGTTCGTCTGGAACCAACCCCTGTGCTCCAGCCCCAAGTTCCAGTGTCTGTAACGAGTACTTCTGCCGTCCTAGCTGGCCCCATTGATCTAAGCTCAGCATCGTTTCAACCTGCCGATAACTTAAACGATTCTTCAAACGAGCGAACGAATCAGACAGTTGTCTCACTGGTACCAACTGCTCCAGAGCAGCACAATGCAACCAGTGTCACCGATATTAAGTTGACAAGTGATACTCCGTCTTCGACATCGAGCTCAAATGAAACTTCTACAAACACTCTGCCGGCGTCTGTCACGGAGGCAGCGGCGCAGCTTGAAAACAGAAGCAGTAGTCTTAACGAAACTGACGAAAAATTGACTCAACATTTTTCAACTATTGCAGGGTTTGTTGAAAGCAATACTTCAACTTCACCGAACACTTCTGCTGAGACCGTAGAACCCAAACTTTCATCAGATAAACCGACTGAAACGGAAGATAGCTCGGTATCACCCGCCTCGCTAACGACTCCCACTCCTGTTACGAAGAATCCATCTCTTCTTGAAAGCACAACTGCACCAAGCTTAACAGCTAATGTAACCTCAGCGGATACCGTCTCAGAACTGAATACTACTACTACTACTGCGCAACCTTTAATTCCGGTTACTAGCACGACAGCAGATCCGGTTGTCAAACTAGATGATGAACCGAACAAACTGCTCGGGGCATCGCATCCGTCCTCTACGCCTCAGCCGGATCAAGTTCTGACGAACAGTACAAGCATTGCGGAAGAGTCGTCCCTGTCTCATGGAGGAGGTCAGAATAGTAGCCAGTTGTTACCTCGAGACGATGACGTTGTCGGCTTAGACGATTTTGCCAATACTGTAGATGGCGAGGTACCAGGTACCACCGTAGAACCTTTTGCTAATGATATTGCAGAACTGGAAGCGAAAGAGGAGGAGGAAAAAGAAGAGAATGCTGTAGTCACTAATTCTACCACTGAATCTACGTTCGTCGCTCCTCCTACCGTCTCTTCTACACCGGCCATAACCACTACGGATGCTACTGCTATCGAAAGTGATAATACAACCGTCACACATTCAATTACAACCACAACAACACCGATTACGAATGTTGTAGCCCATGAAGGTAACAGCGCAACGACAGAACCATCAACAACGACGTCTACATTGCTACCAACAACAGCTTCAACACTAGTTAACCTTACAACAACAACAACTAGCCTGGCACCTGAAACAACAACAGCTTCGAGTGGTAACACATCTGAAGAAACCTTAATTCGCGCAGAAAACTCGACAGTAAACCCGATATCAAGTGTTTCTGTGACGGAGACGTCATCTACCAGTCCGTCAACTCTTCCGACGACCAAGGTGCACAGCACGACAGTTTCTACCGATGAAGTTGCATCTTCCCCGAGCACAGAAGGGTCTATATCAACAACTGCGCAACCAGCGTCTAACAGTGACGTTATAATTGCCACCACGGTGTCGGTTGTTATACTACTTTGCGTCGCTGTTCTCCTTTTCCTTCTGGTAAACGAGATTTTCAAATTACTAAAGAAGCTAGCGTAATTTTTGCTTTTTACAAAACCGTAGGTTCTTTATCGAAGAAAACGATCCCGTGCTACCCAAGGAACTTGCCAGCCTGCCCGCTTAGATGCTTATAGCTTGGATAACGTTAGCCCTTCTCAGACTTGGCAGAGAGGAAAGATCAGGTCGACTCTGAGGGCTTCAAAGCGATCCTACTCCAACCAAGCGTTTGATGACCCGGTATACTAAGTCACAAGCAGACTTGAAGTCAGATCAAGATTCAGGCTTGGATTACAGGTTTCAGATTCAGCGTTTACGACATTTGTTTTCTCTAGGTTGCACCCTCAAATCTACTTACTGCCGCCCAACTGTCCTTGTTTATGGAAAAGTCTATGAATGGAATAGAAAACGAGTTTCAGCAAATTCCCATGCCGTCTTCAGTCCACCTAGAGGACCTGCCACAGGGGATTGAAATTAAGAATCGCTACGCAAACGTCCTTCCCTACCCTGAAACTCGTGTTCGAATCCGCGTTTTGGATTCGAATGCAGAGGACACCGAGGATAACTACATCAACGCTAACTACATTCGGGTACTGTAGATCAACTAGACATTCTTTTAAGTCATTGCGTAATGAACTGGTCTGTTACAGGGGATTAAAGAAGAGCCGAAGTGTTACATTGCGTGTCAAGCTCCTCTGGACTCTACAGTGGGCGATTTCTGGCAAATGGTGTGGGAGACACAATCCAGAGTGATCATACAGCTGACAGATTTGACAGAAAACGGGATTGCCCGCTGTGCAGAATACTTACCGCCGTCGGAGGTTTTGGACTGTCATAGACTTTATGGAGATTTCCAGGTTCGTGACTTAACCTGCGCAATAACAAACTGTAAGATGACTAATATACCTTTCGTCTAGATTACACTGAAGAGCCGGGAACTCAGAGAGAATTACGTTGTTTCCCACGTGCAGTTGAAGCACATGGAAGACAATCTCGTAAGGGAAGTAAGGCACTTGTGGTACAGCGCATGGCCGACTACCGGTGTTCCTGAGGACGTGAAAACCGTGATATCTTTACTGCAAGAGGCCCGCAAAGGACTGTCGAAAGAAAACAGCGGACCTGTTGTAGTTCACTGCAGGTAATCTATTACAAAAGTGAAGTAAATATGTTTGGTTATCTAATATCCGTGTTTCTCGCATCTCCTGTGTAGCCCTGGAACCGGCAGGACCGGAACTGCGCTAGCCATTGATATCTCTATGAGGCAGCTAGATGTGGCGCGCAGTATTGATATTCCGCGGTGCGTGTACAAGCTGCGACAGGATCGCTCTGGTTGTGTTCAAACTAAGGAGCAGTATATTTTTATTCACAAGGTACGATACCTGCAATGACCAAACTGCTTGGTTGTACAATTTTCCGCTTTCTTGTTACAGGCTGTGAATCATTACGCATCTCAGCTGAGCAACGCTGCCCTCGACTCCATCTGAACACTATGACCTTATTGCCGTGTTCTCCTGCCTTCGTATTCAAAACGCCTTGTTTTTTTTATTTTTTAAAATCTCGCTATATATTCAAACTTGGCTCATTTTTAAGAAATATCTAAGACCATGTGACTATTGCGCACAATACAACCATGACTGTTATTCATAACGTAGGAGTCTTAGTGAAAACTGATTCTTATTTCGTGTTGTTCACTTTAGCTGCAACGATTCGACTGGAACGTGTCGCTTGTTCATCCGTATTGACTCCTTAAGCTCGGATGCACCAGGTTTCCTTCCCGTTTTCACTTCCGGTTACTTCTCTAGCCTAGAAGAAGTAATGTAATAAGTTCTTGGGTTCTTAGTTGTCGTTCCTGTAAACCATGCCTTGCGCGTGAATTCATCCTCACAAGCCAGTCGTATTCTCTCTGCGGTCAGCGGGCTATCCAGTCTGAAATAGGCGTCACTATCTCGTGCTTCGGCAATAGCTTTTCTGATGGCAAAGAACACGGAAGCAGCCAAGAACACCGGGGGCTCCCCAATAGCCTAAATGTAACCTAATGTCAGAGCAGCGATTTTGTGTCAAGAAGGGGGAATATACTTTGGACGAATAGATAGCCTTAGGATTTAGGCTTTCCGGCAGCAGTGTCACATTGAGTTGCTTGGGAACATTTCCAGCGGTGGGAATTTTGTACGTAGCTGGCCCTTTAGTTCGCAGAGCTCCATTTGGTGCGTATAAGAGCTCTTCAAGTGTGTACAGGCCGTATCCTTGGAAAAACGCGCCCTCGATCTGACCGATATCTAAGGCGGGATTCAAGCTCTGTCCGACGTCCATGACAATATCCGTTCGCAGCACCTACAAGTTGATGAGAAAACTGTAGATAAGGCACCAAATTCGTGTATAGGATTTAATTGATACCTCGTGACTGCCGGTCAGACAGTCAATTTCCACTTGGGAACAAGCTGCCCCATAAGAATGATAAACGTACGGCTCGCCTTTATTCATAACCGGGTCATACATTCCTTTGGTCACACTATGTTTGAACGAACGACGAATGGTAATCGGGGCAGGAGGCAGAGGGATTCATTGAATATTTCATACCTGTAAAACCCACTGGCGATTAGGCTGACCCGATCCTTGTAGGCAGCTTGGACCCAATCTTTCCACGCACCGGCAGGATTCTTGTGTCGGTAAGGAAGTAGTCTCTGGCTCAGTTTCTGGCAAGCATCCTATTAGCATAAATTATAAATGTACAAGCGAATACTACTTTTATTTTTAGCCTCACAATTTTAGAAAAAAAAATTAATTCTACTGCGTCGTGCGCAAAATACTAAGCAAAAACATACGAAAGGTAACTTACGACGAGAGCAGCTCCATTTAGGTCAGAGCTGCTACTGGCTGCGGTCGGAGAAGCGTTAGGAATTCTGTCAGTAGCCGTTTCCGTGACATGAATGAGCGACTTGTCGATTCCCAGCTCTTTACTTGCAATCTTGTGATGTACAATTTTTGTATGAATAAATGTTGAAACGTAATATCAAACGAAGCCTTGATGCTTTGGGCACCTGTATCATCTTTGTGTGGAGCCCTTGTCCCATTTCGACTCCGCCGTGCTGCAACAGTACTGATCCATCCGTGTAGATCAGAACCAAAGCGCTTGCCTGGTTCATGTAGTCACGACCAAAACCCACCCCAAAGACGGTTGGTACCGCAGCAATTCCGCGTTTCTTCCATCGGTTTTCCCTGGTATTCAATAAAATAAGTAAAAGTTAGTAACTAAACGTTGATTCGTACACAAGTAAGCTATTGTTTATAAGTTAAGTTATTCCAGTAAAACTTCCCTTTCTTATCTTTCATTTTTAATCAAGTACAGGCTAGAGTAATGGGTTCTTACTGGTGAAAAGCTAATCACTTTTGACACCCAAAGTTTTCAAAGATATAACAAACACAAAAATACCGAGTGTAGAACTGCTAGTACTTTATTTACTAGTAATATTTCATCTAAATCGGAAGGTTAGTTGTGCCAACATAAAATTCCAAAGTTAAAAAGATGCATAAGACCCTTTTTTTTGCTGTCGACTGTTAAGCATGTACATCAAACATGTGTTGTTATGAAATACCCTGTTTACTTTAAAAGCAAATCGATAATCGTGTGAACATTTGCTAATTTTCACTTTGACCTTTTAGCATCAATGGGACTACCAGTCTTGGAAGTAACATGTCAGAACTAATCAGTGGGATCCTGTGGTCACACCTATTGAATTGCTGAATCCGTTCTTGAGACTGATGATAATCGCTTTGCTCTAGAAGTAGCTTCCAGCATTTTCCCAGATTGCAGTTGACCAGAAGCTGACCGTAGCACATCTCGTCGTTTTCGTTCAGCATGTTTACTTCGCGTAGCTGTATTCATAAATGATTAAGTTGTTGTATGGTTGTGCGCCACCACGAAATGAAAGTATCTAAGTTTGTCAGTTGAACGTCACGCTGATACATAACAAGGTAAACTTTTACTTGATTCGCATCCATTTGAAGTTCGTTAGCAAGGTGATTCATCCAAGTTTCAGCGGCCAGCATGGCTTGAGGCCTACCAAAACAGCGGAACGCAGTGTTCGGGCTAAGGTTCGTCTTGCAAGGATAACCGCAGATTCTAGCATTCGGGATGCGATACGCATTCTGCGAATGGAGGACTGCCACTCTTGTTACAGAAGCGGAAAAGTCCAGACAAGCACCGCCGTTGGAATACAAGTTTTGCTCGAGAAAAGTGATCCTGCCGTCCCTCGAAGCTCCAACGCAGTACTTGACCAAGAACGGGTGACGTCCTCCAGTCAGCTGCATATCTTGATCGCGTTCTAGCACGCAACGGATCGGTCGGTTCAATCTATAATTAACAGGAACTTGACCATTTTGGCCTCCTTTACCCTTAACCTAGAAAAAAGGTGAACCCTGATATACCTTTTGGCAATCATGGCTGCTGGAAGAAGTATGGCTGCCGAACGCGATTCCTTACCCCCAAAACCTCCTCCAAGACGCTTGACTCGCACTACGACGCGGTTCTCAGGAACACCCAAACAGGCCGCTACTTGATGCTACAGATTTTACTTTTTTTTTTAAATTCGGTTTGATATACTCAGCATATCATCTACTTCACTGTGCTTCATCAAACTGTATCAGTTCTAACTTAATCTAGCAAGTTACGCAAGACACCTTTTAAATCTAATCTAATTCTATAGTTGCTATTTTACGTCAAATTGCGTTACCTGCATAGCCTTGGCGTCCTGAGTAGCGGAGAACACTTCAATCTCGTCATGTTCTGGTTTAGGCCGAACGAGACATGCTTGCGGTTCCAGATAGAAATGTTCCTGACCTCCTATGCGTAGTTCTCCTTCAATAACAACGTCGCTCTTGAATTTTGCTTCATCCACATCACCAGTTTCCAATCTCTGGAGGGTGTAAAATGACTGTTGCTCGATAGCCTCCTAGAGTTCAACGGTAGCTATAAATCTCTCTGGATGTCAATGTTACAACCTGTAGTAACTTACTTCAATGGTAAGGATAAATGGCAGTTTCTCGTATTCAACCAAGACAAGTTTCGCAGCTCTTGCAGCTACTTCTCTGCTACGTCCCACCACAGCGGCGATAACTTGTCCCACGTATTCTACCTTTAAGTAGACAAAGAGAAGTCCATTGAAGATTCACAATCATACAATGTAATCTTGTGTTTTAGTTGGTTAGTGATACGCATGATGTGTGCAACTATGACATCACGAATATATCCGATGCTCGGTTGCTCACAACCAAGAAGGTTGTTCAGACTTGGTTCGGTGCATCGAGCCCGATCTTTGCAAGCATAAATAACAGCGCAATCTTGAAATCTGGGAAGTAAAGCCATGTTTAACTCCACTTTTTGGAAATGGTTATTGCCTTCACAGAAGACAGTGATGAAACGACTATACCAAGACCAAGTCAGGGGCATTAAACTGGAATATAATTAAAAGTTACGTCATACTTTTCAAGCGAATCTTTATCATGTGAAAGATTGTATACCACTTACTTTAAAAATACTCACTTCACGAGCCTTTAAGCTGAAGCTTTCGTGTTACCTTTTCATGTGCGAAAATAAGCTCGTCTTGCACAACGTGTCCGGTCCTATTGAATTCGGGTAAGAAATCCTTAGCGCTGAAAGCCCCTTCAATTCCTTCAATGGCCAAAGCTGCGGTGAAATCTACTTTCCTTATGAGTGCGTGAGGCTCGGAGCTGAGAACCAGTCCCAGGAAGAGCTCGCCTTGCACGGTTGGGATATCGTCGGTGTAAACAGCTTCACCTACGAGAAGATCATGACAGATTTGAGGTTCACTGAAAGCCAAAGTTAGTGACTAGATAGATGACCTGTACAGTGCTGGATAGCTGAATGATGCTGATACGGTCCACCCACCGGAGCGTTTTCCAAATCAACTTGGAATCTTTGCTGACTTGTTAGCTCATGCCTGGGGGTCTGGATTTCTCCAGTGGCATCAAGCTTAGTTTTGACAGCTTGGAAGAACTTGAAAAACAGACTAGTAGAAACATTTATTGGTAGCTTGTTTCTAGAGCAACTACTGAGGAATGGGATTACCTGAAAATTAAAGCCTGGCGGTAGACGACTAATCCACCGGGTGCGCTTAATTCAAGGGAACAGTCGCACGCCAAGAGTTCCATAACATCGTTGATGATATCTTCATTCCATACACTTTGTACACAGAGTATAGGATTGTGTGTATGAAAAGGAAAGTGTAGGTATAGTACTAACCGGTTATGGAGGAAATCCATCGTTTGTTTCGCAACTTTAACTGTGGCAGCTGCTCCACCGAAAGCAAAGATGCAATTTTGAATTTTTCGTGTAATCCTGTCCACTTTGACGCTGAAAGCTGCATTGACTATAGCGACATCGTCTTCCTGTCTTCTTGACTGTTTGTAGCTTTCCAAGTACTCGTCCTGGTACGTGTTCATGAACGATAAAAATATTCCAAATTCACTTGTAATCAAGAAGTTTTACCGGTTGGCTAAAAGGGACGAAAATGTCGTTAATGACAGCATGTTTTCTATGGACCTTGTTTTGACGATAACCGAGGAAAAAGTTGTCATCTAACAGTACCGACTCACTTCCATCTAGCAAATGATGTTGTCAGATTATTCAAGTTGGTTTTCACGAGCTTTTTTTTAACCTTTGCTTACGAGAGTCACTCGTGCTTTGACAGCCACTAGCAGGGGAATTAAGTCCGAAACAGGGCTGCTTGCGGCGATGTTTCCTCCAATGGTCTACAACGTTAGCATTAAAGTAACAGTGTAATTTATTATACGACTGATTAAGTATCTTACAGCTACGTTTCGAATCGATTTGTTGCCAAACCAGTCGATGATTTTCAGTAGTTGGCCCAACGTTTGCTTTTTCCAAGCTGAAATGAATTTCATAACAGATTAATTGATATTTATGCTTATAGTTTTGTTAGAATTGTGATTAAATTACGGCACGTTTCGTCCTCTAGATGTGCACGGCAGAGTTCTTCGACATCGGACAGTGTTACGGCGCCTCCAATTCGGATTCCGGCACTTGTTACTTCGCTGTGTATTAATTCTTTGATAGCTGTGATGTCTACGTAGGTCGTTTTGCTCTCGTCTTGCCCAGCCGGTTGTTTAGTCCCTGGAACAAAACAAAGGTCAGTCTATCTATCTATCTGTCTATCTATCTATCTCAGTCTATCTGTCTATCTATCTATCTATCTGTCTGTCTATCTATCTATCTGTCTGTCTGTCTATCTATCTATCTATCTATCTGTCTATCTACCTATCTATCTGTCTGTCTGTCTATCTATCTCTCTGTCTGTCTGCCTGTCAGTCTATCTATCTATCTATCTATCTGTCTGTCTGTCTATCTGTCTATCTATCTATCTGTCTGTCTATCTATCTGTCTGTCTGTCTGTCTGTCTGTCTGTCTGTCTATCTACCTGACTATCTGTCTATATATCTATCTGTCTATCTGTCTATCTGTCTATCTGCCTATCTGTCTATCTGATCTGTCTATCTATCTTGCTGTCAGTCTATCTGTCTGTCTATCTATCTGTCAGTCTGTCTGTCTATCTATCTGTCTGTCTATTCTATCTATCTGTCTGTCTGTCTATCTATCTATCTATCGATCGATCTACCTACCTATCTGTCTGTCTATCTATCCACCTATTAATCTATCAATCAGTCAGTTAATCTATCTATCTTTCTATCCCATGCATCCGTACGTATCTAAACAAGTAATGCTGCATTTTACTTCATACAGGTGTACTCCAGTAACACAAGAATGACTGACCAAGTTCCGTGTTTCCAGCAACCATTTTGCAATCTGGCAGAGCTTCAATCAGTTCTAGCAGAGCCTTCATGGAACACGGACGGTACCAACTTGACAGAATCCCATCAAAGAAGAGGGGTTCTCGTGCGTAGACTGGATCTATCTGTGTGTATACGGCTCATTTAGCATCATGATCTAAAACAGACCTGCTAGTTGTGTTACCATCAACTCTGGTGGGAAGATTGGCTCTTGCTGAATCTCTGATTCAATCGGAGGATTAGGTTTACTGGCGTAGCTCTCATCCCTCTTGCAGGGGCACATCTTGCATCCAATCATGGTTATTCATATCTCAAATAGTTGAAAAACTGAAACTAGTACCTGAGACTCGGATTGGCAGCAAACTGAGAATGAATTGAACGCCTCCAGAATTGGCCGATACCCAGTACAACGACAGAGATTACCTGTGCAATATACGTATTATCCGTTATACATAAACCCTGAAGTTGGCTTTTCCTTGCTGGATTAATCACTTTTAAAAACTCATCGACTCAGAGACTGTCGTAACCAAGATTGAGAACCAGTTCGAACGTTCGTGAATTCACTCATCTAGATTAATGCTTATTTAACTCACGTTTATGGCATTCAAAGTGAGAGATTTCACATGATAAGAATAAGCTTCAAATGTAATTTTTTCCTTAGATGTAATGTATTTTTCAAACCTTGAATGCTGCTTTGAATCTGCTTCTGAGTAGGCATCTGATTGCTTCTTAGCAAGGCGTACATTGACATGACGAATCCAGGTGTGCAGAAACCGCATTGGGTCCCATGGGATGCAGCCAATCTTTCCTGCAGTAAGTGCAGTTTTCTGTTCCCGCCGGTACTGCTTCTTCCGATTCCCTCGACAGTTGTCACAGCGCAACCGTGAAGACTGGCAACTGGAACGAGGCACGCGGTAACTGCCCAATGCCTGAAATAGAAATAAGACGATCGTATAATAAAAATAAATGTTCACCAGTAAAGCCAATCCTGTAAACTTGAAGGTAAACTGGTACGAACCACACCAGATGTGTTGAAAACAAAATCCCGCTTGGTTTCTATACAATTACTTATAAGTACATAAGAATTAATTTTTATACAATACCATACTTGTGTACGTGATATATTATTATACCAAGACTTATCATACAATTATTGTATTACACAATATTTTGTAGTTATTAACTTATTAGGAGTTAGCTTATCTGGGTGTAAGACGGTTTTTCTGAGTAGTAAAGCCCATCCTGTACTTAATAACGCACTTAGCCGTACGTAATTATAAATGCGAGTTAGTATTGTTAACAAATGTTACACTTACTTAATCTTTTTCTGCGTCGTCTCATATTTGGACAACATGACCGTGCACGAACCGCAGCCGCCCTCACGACATCCTACTTTGGTCCCACAAAGACTCACTATAAGATTTAAATCACGATTGCTATTTATCCCACAGGTTATTCAGTAATTTAAAATGAGGAATTTACGTGTGGTTCGTAGATAGCTGGCCAGCGAAAGATTAGGTTCAACATGTGATTCAGCAACCTAAAAGAAAACAGTTAGGTTTCATAACTTGTACATGGGCCTGGATCTGATTTTGCACTGTAATGAAAGGGTGTGGCTGGCTTCAACTGACTTTTTACTTGCGACATGAATATTCAGGGCCCGTAAATACGCTTTCGCGCCTCTTACGTCACTCTGCTTTATATTTTTTTTTCAAATAATAGTATCTCCCAAAAAAAGTTTACCTTTCGTCCGTTAACGAAAAATACAAGAGTTGAATTGGAACCATCGAGTAGCATGATGAACTGCGACAACAGGCTATACCGCCAGTGTAGTTTTACAACGCAGCTAAGTGTATCAGTCCTGCTGCTTGTGACTGAGTTCAAGAGATAATGTATCGTTTGACGATAGAGATGATTACAGCGCTGTATCGTTGGCTGTCGCTTTTTTGCTTATAAGATCTAAAGAAAGGATAGAAAAAGTCGAACTTGCTCTGCTTTGCTTGAATTGATTATGGGAAAACGTTTTATTTCATCCATCTAATTCAAATTGGATGAGAGGAACGCGAATTTGTGAGAAATTAAGATTTACAACACCATGTTGGTTAGTGATTTTACCACTAGGTGGCGCTAGCTTGCGATTTACCAGACGACAGGTCGCTCACTGGCGTCTTTTCACATCTAACTTGCCGTGTGAGTGAATACTAAAACCGGGACAATTTTTTCTCAAATACTTGTTATTTTGAGTGATTAATTTGGTTTTATAACGTAACCGGGAGAATGAACCGCAAAAGGCGTGACGATAGCTACGGTACGTATCGACTTTATAAAATCAGCAGGGTCTGATTTCTGACGTGTCACGACAAACTGTTTGTTGTGTATGCAGTGGTATTAATTTTTTTTTACAAACCCAGCTGTGCATAGTTGAAATATGAAAACTGATCCAAATTTTTTTTGCATTAGATCTGTAATTATCGTATTTAATTGAGATATATATTATTTTTCGTAGCGTGTTGATGTGATTTTAATAACTGGTTCCATCATTACAGATCATGGGTATCGCAAGCGGCGACGTGTCGTCTCCGAGCAGGCTGAAATGGAAGATCGCCTGGAATCGCTCATCATTAGGGTTGGGGACAAGACGTCGTCGTCACTGGAAAGCAACCTTGAGGGCCTTGCCAGCGTTTTAGAAGCTGACCTGAACACTTATAAAAATAAAATTCTACGCATCCTGACAGAATGTCCCATCCAGATGCCCGAGAAGTGTTCGATATACAGTACTCTCGTGGGTTTGCTCAATGCGAAGAACTACAACTTTGGCGGAGAGGTAACAGATTACATAAACATGTTAAAATTGGTTGCTAATTCTTGTTTTTGTTTGCCTGTATGTAGTTTATCGAGCAGATGGTCCGTAACCTGAAAGAAATGCTGCGCGAGGGACACTGGGACCCCGCTCGTTACGTCATCCGCTTCTTGTCCGACCTTGTCAACTGCCACGTGGTTTCAGCATCAAGTCTGCTACAGTTGTTTGATGCCTTCATTGATGCAGCGCAGGAACCTATGGTTCCCCAAGTTCGCCGAGACTGGTAAATCGTAATCACACATTTTGAACTCAAGTGATTATTACCTCGGCTCTGCTTTTATGAAAGGTATGTTTACGTGCTGTTGACTGTGTTACCTTGGGTTGGCCGAGAGCTGTACGAAAAGAAGGAACATGACCTGGAGAGAATCATGGCTTCTGTGGAAACGTATCTCCGTAGAAGGAATACAGCACATGTCGCTGCTCTTCGGGTCTGGAGTGCCGAGAATCCTCACCCGCAGGTTCCTACTTGTATTCTGTTGTTTATTATAATCGGTATTACTTTAAAATTAATGTATTTGCATAGGAGGAGTACTTGGACTGCTTGTGGGCTCAGGTGCGCAAACTACGTGCCGATGGGTGGCAGGAACGCCATATCTATAGACCTTACGTAGCCTTCGATTCCGTGCTATCTGAGGCGCTGCAACACAATCTTCCACCAATTATGCCGCCGCCGCATACACCGTCATCCAAATATCCGATACCCTGGGTCGTCTTTCGTATGTTCGACTACACGGATTGCCCCGAGGTAAATCTAAATGACATCCAAATCAAGATAATGTTTATAGAATTGGACTTGATCATATAAGCTTGGACCTGCACTACCCGGGACACATTCCGTTGAGCGTTACTTGATTGAAGAGCATCTGCACCAGATCATAACACGCCATCATACCGAGAGGAAGGAATTGTAAGCTTGAATGTGCCATTCTTGTTTGTTAGTGAATTGACATAAGGTGTTTTTTTCCGTTAATTTTTGTATTTTTAGGGCCACGCAGTTGTTAGCGTTCCCGCAACGAAACAAGATACCCTTGGAGTACATGATCGTCGAAGTAATCTTCGCCGAGCTGTTCCAGATGCCCACGCCCAGGTACCTGGAAATTTGCTACGGATCAGTCTTGATTGAGCTCTGCAAACTCCAGCCTGGTACAATGCCGCAGGTTCGAGCTGTCGAGACTTATTTTGATCGCTGCGACAAAAGCAACTAACTCCCTTCTTCCAAATATACGTAGGTTCTAGCACAGGCCACCGAATTGCTGTATGATCGTATCGACTCGATGAATGCTACATGCTTCGATCGCTTCTGCTCCTGGTTTGCCTACCATTTGAGTAATTTCCAGTTTCGCTGGAGTTGGGATGATTGGACCAACTGCTTGATCCTCGAACGGGACCATCCCAAGGCTAAATTTGTGGCCGAAGTTCTCGCCAGGTGTCTACGACTCTCATATCATCAGCGGGTAACCGGTTTTCTCCACTTGTGCTAATATCGTGTTGAGTAAATGAACGTTAATATTCATTATATATATAAAAAATAAAGGTGGTCGATATGGTCCCTGACGGTTTTACCCCTTTACTTCCGGCTAAGCCGGATATTGTCTACAAATACGGTTTGGAAGAAAACAGCAACCTTCCAGGATACAAGGAAGCTGAGGTGAATATCTCACACAACAGTCTTATTAGGAAAAGTTAATTAAAGCTGCTTGTATCTACAGGATCTGGTTGCTGCATTCAAGCGGAAGTGTAATCCGGAAGAAGTTCTGCAAATCCTGGAATCCTTACCGAACCCGATTCGGGATGATGGAGACCCTCTCAGCGTCACTCACAATCCTTTAGCAATCGAGATATTCGTCCAGTCGCTGCTGTATCTCGGCAGTAAGAGTTTCACCCATTCGTTTGCTGGCATTGCCAAGTTCTACAATGTCTTTAAGGTATAACAGTATAACACTTATCGCGATTTTCAATAGCCTTGAAGTTGTAAAACCTAAATCTGTGGATCGTTTAGACTCTGGCCGACAACGAGGAGTCACAAATCTGTATCCTTCGCAACATGTACGAAATTTGGCAGCATCACCCGCAGTTTCTTTGCGTCATCACCGACAAACTCCTCAAGACGCAGATTGTCGAGTGCTCCGCCGTGGCCAACTGGGTCTTTTCGAAAGATATGTCGGCCCAGTTCACGCGATCCTACATTTGGGAGATTCTCCACGTGACCATTCGCAAGATGAGCAAGCACGTGTCGCGCCTGGAACGGGAACTCAACGACGCCCGGGATAAACTACGCGCTGCGCCAAGCGGCTCCTCGTCGGACGAAGACGAAGACCGCGATGGAACATCGTCGGCCAGGAAACGCAGTGATTCATCCGGACCTAAAGATGCAGAAGTACCGACGGAAGAGGCCGTGGAGAGGATGGAGGAGAAGTTGGAGGCTGCCCAGGCGGATCAGAAGAATCTGTTTTTAATCATCTTCCAGGCAAGAATCCTTTTTCTACACTTGAATCGTAATCTGCGTTCAGTGTAATTAAATTACTAGAATCGTCCAATTAATGTTTTCAGTTTAAATTCTAGGTTAGAGGTTTAGTTCTGTTCATTGATTTAATGATCCTTATTGAATATCGGCACTTAATTTTGTTGTTGTTATGAACCAGCTCGGTTTGCATTAGGTGGCGTCTGAATTGAGACTAATGTAGGTTAATTTTTGCAGAGATTCATCATGATCCTGTCTGAACACGTTGTGCGATGCGACACTGACGGCAAGGACTACAACACTTTCTGGTATCAGTGGACTGTTGGAAGACTGCAGCAAGTGTTTATGCAGGTAAAATCGCGTTCAGTTTTGATGCGGTTACCGAGTATCGTTCTAAAAACTCGGAAATGCCTTATTAGAGAAACTAGAATTAGTTCAGGAGGTCCAGCTGGAGTTAATCAGTCGCCTTGTCTTTGTGTTGCAGCACCACGAGCAAGTCGAAAAGTACAGCCAGACGCTGGAAACGCTTCTCTTTACCCACGATTTGGATGCAAACATACTGGACACCTTTAGGCAGTTCCAGGCGCTGCGGGGCTGATCTTTCACCAACAGCAGCAAGAAGAAATACGTTTTGACCCTCTGCTTTTGTGTTGACGACACCATTGGATTTGAAATAAAAACCCCCTCGGCCTGATGAAATGCCTGTTGTGTCAAGAAACCGGTCATTTACATAGTTGTAGTTATTGGTTTAAGTTATGTTTAGGGCAATTCTTGTAAGGTCTTATAATTACATTGGAAGCTATTTGGACATGTTCACTGTTATACTTATTTGAAATATGCTCAACGAACAGCGTACTTACGGTGCTAATTAAATTAACATTCACCACAAGTGAACAGCATATTCAGTATTACGTGGTAAGTTAGTGAAAACGAATAAATTAACAGATAATTATTTTACGAACCGATTTACATTATTACAATACAATTAAATAGCTTAGTTGGAAAGGTATGGAAACGTGCAAAGCCGTGGGCTATTTTCGTATTTATCTCTTAACTTGGATCCACTGTTATCTTTGCCTATCTGCGGCCAATCACCTTGCACCACGGGTTTCTCTTATTTCATTGTCATGTTGGGTGCTGTTTGTAAGTATTGGCTTTGCATGGGTCTCCTCCACCTCGCTGGGCTTTGGCAAGAAAGGAGAACTTATGACGTGTAGAGTTTGCCTTGCAGCCTGAGCTGCTTGTAATCTCAAATAACGATACGGTAAGCAAAGTAAAGCACAGCACCGTGTTTGGTCGGCTGCCAGTGTTCTAACGACACCGTGCAGCAAACACGTAAAATGAAATTCGCCTTCTTGTTTTCACTATTCTTGGTCGCGGCTGTGGCAGAAGACGCTGACATTGACAGTGCAGTCTTGGTTCTCAACAAGGATAACTTCCAGGAGGCCCTGCAAACCCATGAATTGCTTCTTGTTGAATTCTGTAATACATGAGGCATATGGCAATTTTCTATACAAGAACTTTTATCTATTTGAAATGTCTCAGGTGATAGCTGATATTTCATTTGAAATATCACAATCGAATTGTCCAAAATTGTTAAAACGCCAATTTTTGAAATAGATGCTCCCTGGTGCGGACACTGCAAGGCTCTGGAGCCGGAATACGTGAAAGCTGCTGAAAAGCTGCAGGAAGTGGATTCACCGGTCCGCCTCGCCAAAGTCGATGCCACGGAGCAAAAAGAGTTGGCCAACGAATACGATATTCGTAGATTTCCAACGCTCAAGTTTTTCCGCAAGGGCAAGTCTTCGGATTTCAAAGGTGAGTACAAGTGAAGGTTAAGAAGAACATGGTCAAGTAATTGATGATTACGCGAAACGTTAATGATATTGAGATAGTTAATTGAACTTAAATAAGAATATCTCATCAAATTGATGTTCTACATCGGTAACTATAGGTAATTATATCACAATAAGGCAAATTTGGTTAAATTGAAGCGAAGTATATCATCTATTCTCAGTACTGTGATGTTAATCTTTAATGTTTTGCAGGTGGTCGGGTTGCTGATGACATTGTAAACGCGCTCCTGAAAAAAACCGATCCTGAGGTAGCCGCTCCGAAGGTCTCTTCAGTCGACCAAGTCAAGGAGTTGGCCGAGAAGGAGCAAGTCGTGGCGGTGGGATTTTTTGGTGATCTCGGATCGGATCAAGCCAAAGCGTTCTACGCTGTCGCCCAAGACAGTGACGATGCCAAATTCGTCATCTCCACTTCAGAGCAAGTCGGCGCAGAGTATGGACTTTCAACGGACTCCGTACTCGTCTTGAAGAAGGTTATAGACAGATAGATAGATAGATAGATAGATAGATAGATAGATAGATAGATAGATAGATAGATAGATAGATAGATAGATAGATAGATAGATAGATAGATAGATAGATAGGTGGATAGATGGATGGATGGATGGATGGAGAGAGAGAGAGAGAGAGAGAGAGAGAGAGAGAGAGATTGAGAGATAGAGATGAAAAGATAGACAGATAGATATATGGCTGTATCTTATCTTAATATTCTTGATGTTACTCTTATATTACTTTCAGTTGCCATTTGTGATCCTGTTGTCCGTGCTGTGTGCTTCCCTGTGTCGTCTGATAAGAAAGCGCTGTCGCAGAATAAGGTTTCGACACTTCGGCTTCCTTCGAAATCCCCGAAAAGCCCGCTATCCTTTGAATACCATTAGCAAAACCGTCCTACAGTCTACCGCATGAGTAAAGGACATTGCATAAGTTAAGGCCTTCATGGCTATCTGCTTGTATCTGTTCATGTTACTCCTACATTATAATAAAAATTTACCTGAAAAAAAACATCTTATGGATTAGAACCTAAAGAGTAAATTTCCCGTTACGTAAACCCTTTTTATATGTGGTGGATTGCACTGTCTTCAGTGTTTTGTCGTATGTACTAATCTGGTGATCCTCGCCTTCCTGTAATATGTCCTCGCTCTTCTCAAGTGTGATGTCTCAGTGTGATTCTATGAGTTAAAAATTTCGGAAATTTAATTAGAAAGTGTTATGCAAACTATTGGTACCTTTAGAAGACTTTTCGAAAAGATCATTAGCACGATATTTGCACGATAATAATTCAGTCACAAATGTTCAACGGTTTCCTTGAGTATAATTACGTATGACAAGTTCAGTACTGAAATGAAGTCGTTCTTGTCTAGTTTGATGATGGAAAAGCCGTTTTGGAGGGCGATCTGTCATTTGAAAGGATCAGTCAGTTTGTTGCCACTGAATCGATACCTCTCGTCATCGAAATGAACCGCAGCAACTCGCAGATCTTCCGAGGCGATATTAAGAATCACATTCTCTTCTTCATGCGCAAAGAATCCGAATCGGCGGCAGCCATCATCGGCAATGCTCGCAAGGTTGCCAAAGACTTCAGAGGCCAGGCAAGTTTCACTTTCAACTTCTATCCGAATTCTTCAAGGAGCTGAGTTTAATCGCTTTTGGAAGGCTAATTGATTAATATGCGTCTCGTGTCTGTCGTCGACAGGTTGTGTTTTTGAGTGTCGATATCGACAACGAAGACAACCAGCGGCTGCGAGAATTCTTCGGTGTCAAGGAGGAACAAGTCCCTACAACGCGCATGATTCAAGTAGGCGGTGATAACCTGAAATACAAACTCGACGATGACTTCTCCGAGGAATACCTTCGGTCGGCGGTGCAGGATTACCTGGACGGCAAGATGAAACCGCACTACCTGGCGCAAGAACAGCCTGAAGATTGGGACAAACATCCAGTTAAAGTAATTACCCAATTCATAAAACTTAACTACCGCGCTCTTCACCTTGTTAATTTGATGCAAAGCTAGCAGTCATAATGTTCTGTGATGATTCATCTATCCGATTAGGTTCTGGTCGCTTCCAATTTTGATTCAGTCACCCTGGACAAGAGCAAGGACGTCCTGGTTGAATTCTACGCTCCCTGGTAAAAGACGTCGTTAGATCGAGCGATCTTCTTTATCAATTGTTCATAAGATTAAACTTGATCATGGCTAGGTATATATATGACCTTGTACGTTTGAAGTCCTAAGTATTAAGTTGCGAATTACTTCAGCTTCTATGATTGTTTCTAATTTTAAAACTACTCGACGTAAACTTGAGCTAAGTTTATAGACTCGGATGTTACAGGTGCGGTCACTGCAAGAAGCTGGAGCCCATCTACGAGGAACTTGCCCAGAAGTTTGAAGCAAACCCTTCTGTGGTCGTTGCCAAAATGGACGGCACACTGAACGAACTGGAACACATCAAACTCAGAGGCTTCCCCACCATTAAACTCTTCAAGAAGGAAACGAACGAAGTATTCACTTTTACTAATTTACTCAGAACGTTTAACTTAATACCCTTTTAATAACATGATGACTTAAAGTCAAGAGATCAGATGTCTGATTTCCAAGCCTTCACCTTAAACAATTGATGGCATAGTTGAAGGTCAATCGAAAGCATCTATCATGCTTCAGTGTCGATATTCATTCATTTTAATTCACTCGTATCAACTAATCTTATCAAATTAGACTTGTTGAACCAAGAAGCCTGGATACTGAACTTCATGAGGGTTACTTGTGCTTTTATGGTTGCAAATAGGTGGTTGACTATTCTGGAGCGCGTACTCTCGAAGCCATGACGCAGTTTTTGGAGGAACAAACCAAGGGCACTTCACAGGAAGTAAACTATTATGATACTTGCATTAACTACACTGAACTTACTACTGTAAGAACTGTACACACTAACATGTATTGGAACCTCAAGCATAAACCAAACCTAACTACTTCTCGTTTTGGATAGGAAACCTCGGAGAATGTCAAAGAAGAACTTTAAGGAAACAACTGGAAAAGAATTCATTCATTTGACCGATAAGCGGCAATACAACGAGTGTTTTGAATGTCTTCTTCGTTACTCATTAATATCTAGTTATAATTATAGGCAAATTCAATGCAGGGGAAGTGTATATCAGACGCAAACATACGTTAGTCTTATAAAGTTGTGTTCATAAGTTAAGTTCATAAAACATCAGGTCTTGTAACAATATACTAAAGTTAGTTATTTTAATGAGAAGAATGTATTTCCGTCTAAGTCATTTGAATTGAAGAATGTCAGAATGTATACGCGTTTTGGAATGATTACGAATAGGTTATACTGGTCCCTCTTTGTTTGCCATTGTCGTATTCATAGCCGAAACTCCGAAAATCCTTGAGCATGGTGTGCAGTTCCAGCGTAACGTAACCTTGAGTCGCCATGCGTGTCACTGTAAAATTCAATATCTACGGTTAAACCAAGCGAAACCTGCAGAATTCCTTCAGTTTAGACGTTGAACTCATGAATTATTTAAACCACTGAACTCAATCTGAAATCCAAACTCAACAGCGGTAACTGCAATTAGATGCAATGAGAACAACGATGTACAAGTCAAGATCAGCTAATTACATTTAAGTGTCACATAGATAACACTGAGTTAAGACATAAGTTATGACAAACTAACCATTCCGCCCTTCGCTTCTGGCTACAATCTTGGGGTCCATCAGTTCCGGTCGTCTTCCGGATAGAATCCCGCCCCAGTGTTTGACAGTCGAAGACGCTGCGGGAGCGTAAATGGCCACTGTTTTGGTCGTAGATCCTGGAGTCACTGGAAGAAGGACCGATCCGTAGCCGCAGACGACATCGTGACCCAACCAATCGGGACCGTAGACACTCAACACGATTCGAGGCCATCCGTGCGGATTGGATGCCTTCCACGTCGAAGATATCGGGAAGTTCCACACAAAGAGATGACGCTCGTCCTGACTCTTAAGCGATAGCTGCGTCATCGATTCTTCACTACCCTGGTGTTTGAAATCAACTTACTGTTGTAATCTGCCGTTTTTCCATATTTACTTGTGAATGTAGTCATAATGTAAAGGATTTGAAATCGATATGTTCAAGTGAATGGATTAACTTTAAAGGTTAGTTTTTGCATATAATTTGCATATGTATATCACAAATTGTTTTTGCATAACACATTGGCACGTAGTTAGATTCTGGATTCACAGTCTGCATATGATTTAATTAATTACAATGATAATACCAATTTTCAAACAAACGTACACATTATTCCTTTTCCATATTTATCATCTGCCAGTAGTTTAATTAAATGGAAAATATGGCATCGAAGAGTAGTTTCAAAGTTGGATTGCTGACCGCTGTTAACTGCCAGTCGGGTCCGTGTTCGTAGGAAAGCTTTACGTACAGTTCCTTTTTTAAAGGGAAATCACCGCTGCACAACTGACCATTCACAGAATAGTAAAAACACGAAGAATTCAGCTTTTCTGGATGCATGTTCTTCATTCAGAGGAACACTCGTCTGAACAATTTGCCCCCGGTTTGTTTGGCTGGGCAACGTTGCCATGGCAACAGTCCTGGAAACCAGCTCGCGCTTTAGCTATGCCCATTACAATACATAAACTTCAACCTGTAACATACTTTCTTTTACATGTTGGTAAAATGGAACTAACTCATAATAGTAGAAGTCTTCACGATTTTTTCGAAGCAGCATAAATAATTTATATTAAAATGTATATTACAGATTTTGCAATCGATTGCTAGAGAAGTTAATATTTTTTTATTTGTGTCTATCTTTCTGATTAGTAAACTATTTAGTTGTATAATATATCTCAAGTAGTTAGTTATATTGACATAGATGGCGCCGATGGGCACCTCTTGACAAATCCCAAGTTAGTTCCTGAAACAAACCAAAACAAACCGTCACTGCAACTCGTCAACATGGCTGCCATTCGCAAATTCTTTGAGAAAACCAAATTAGAAGCTAAATTCAAACTAGCAGGTACCTTATCAAACTCTTTAAAGCAAATAGACATTCGGTAAGATAAATGTTACGCAATAGTATTAGGAGATGGTTGCGCAGTACAGTTGACATTGATATTGTCAGTTCAGTGTATCCTGACGGTTGGGGTATTTAATATTTTAAAGGTGACGGTCATAAGTTGACCGACTCTGCAAGCTCTCAGAAACCTGCTGCTTCGGCACTGGCATCGTCAGCCTCGGGTAGCGGGAACCGGCCCCCTGCAAACCCCACCCCAGCTCAGCAGAAAGCTGCGGCAGCAGCATTATCCAGACTCGAGAAGCGTCACGAGCCTTCCCCGTCGTCCCGTTCTGCTGCGGTTATTCGTGCGCAGGCCTTGAAGGAACTCGAGGCCGAGAGAGAGAAACTGAATGAAGCAGCCGGGAAGAGGGAAACACCTGCTGGGGCAGCAGCAGCATCAAAAGAGGAAGATGTTGTCATACCCGCTCAACTGGCGGTTACGGGGGTATATTACAAATGCCCGTTGATAGGTAAACTGTTGTTATCATTACAATCTATCTAGCTTTCCATATCATGCAACATTTATCTTATTTAAATTACTCGCATGAAATAATGAGTTGTATCTCAGCTACTTATCCGACGCGATCACTTTTTGCGCTGTCATTTACGTTTTACAACTCGAATGTTATAGGCCCTGAGGTGCTTCCGAAACCCGATATGGAGGCCCGCATCAAGGATTTCTTGTACGAGCAACTAAACGCCGAAGAAGGAGGTCTTACTGCGTGCCTGTTGATACACACCGCTAACAAAAACAGAGAAAAAGTAAAAGCATGAATCACGAAAACAAGTTGAACTTTAAGCAAAGTCTGTGTAACTCTCTGCAGGTGCAGCAGTGCGTGGAGACTTTGCTGCGTTACCTTGACAACATCGTCACCAACCCGTCAGAGGAAAAGTACCAGAAGATCAGAATCCAGAACAAAGTATTTCAAGAGAAGGTCTCACAGGTGGAGGGCGCAGAAGAATTCCTTCGCGCAGCAGGTTTCGAGTTGAAACGCCTACCCTTTTCATCGGGCAAGGATAGCGCAGAAACCAAAGATGAGGACTTCTGGGTTCTGCCTGCAGGTAGCATTGATGTGGAAATGCTTCAGGTATACTTGAACTTTGTTATTTATAATCTGTTTCTTTGCATAAATTTTTTCGCCTTTTATTATTCTGCTATAAGATATATATTTAACCGTTGAATGCTATGACTTGTTAGAAAAATGTTAAGAAATGATTTTCCTGGTTCTACATGAAGAGGGCAGTTGTCGTGCCCAGTTCTGCGTAAATGAAACTGCTCGGTGGGTTAATTGGTTTGTACATTTTAGACACTGCGAGATGCCTTGGTTAGTGCAGAACCTATCCGCCCGGAACTGGATCGCGGACTACGAGTAATACAATCATTACCCTTTGCCGTAACTGCTATAAAATAGTTTAAAAACACGACAACTTGATGGTTACAGGTACTGCTGCCATCTCAAGCCACTCGCCAGACAGAACTGCCAGCGGAGTTCTTCCGCTTAAGTGCGGAGGAACTGAAACGAGAGCAACAGAGTCGAACCGAGCAAGTGGAACGCGGCCTAACGTTACGCACCAAGGCTATGCGAGAGCGAGACGAGAAGAACCAGCAGCGCAAGTACCGATTCACGCTCATCCGGATCAAATTCCCCAACGGGCTCATTCTTCAAGTATACGCACTTGACCATTTCATTTTGACTTTTTTAACAAGCGCGCATTGAATGACTAGGGTATTTTTACTGTCGAAGAAGACTTGAACGCTGTACGTCACTTTGTTGAAGAGTGTCTGGAAGAAGCTGTGGAGTTTAACCTCACCGCACCAACGGGCCACGTGCTGATGGAAAACGCGACATTAGTCGCATTGGATCTGGTGCCGGCGGCTGTGTTACATTTCAAAGCAGTGGTGCCGCGTGAGAGCTATCTAACAAGCGAACTAGTCGCTCTAGTTCAGGAATGTTAACGTATAATGGTCACCCTTTTAACGCATAGATTCTGTTCTGCTTCTCTGGTTTATTCTTCTTCCACGACTGGGTTATAACATCTCGGGGGGTAATGGGGGAATGACTAGTTTGAGTACATTTCTCCATATAATTTGTTCATTCCGTCGTTTTGCTCGTTAGCCCCGCCCCCCTGTAAACATTTAAAGACATTCAACAACTGAGAATACATCAATGTTATTTAACGGAATGTCGTGTCGGAAAAGACCATAACTGAAACAGTCAACACAAATCTGACAAAGAAGAAAACAGAAAGCAGTGAAGAATAATTCAAATTCAAGCGCAGACGAAAACACTATTCGCCTTTGGAGGTTCGAGGTGGGACCGGCGGCAGGTTGGTTCTGGCTGGTACTGGTGGAGGAGCCCCGAAGTTGACTGGAGCTGGTGGGCGAGATGGCGCGTTATTACGGGCCGGAATCGGCGGTGGTGCTGTTGATGCAGGCTTTCCGGTCGGAGGAGCAGGGGGAGGAGGCTGGCGCGGGGGCGGAGCCCCGGATGTGGTCCATTCCTTTTCGGCTTTTATCAGCTGCAGAGGAAGAGTAGTAGGCGGCAAGGGCCTCGGGAGTATGGGAGATGTCTTTGCTGATGTAGGAGGAGTCGCTGATAGTTTGTACATACCTTGAAGATCATCTCATTAGTTAATCGCTCACTTCAGAGAACTCGACAGCGTAAAGATTGTATTAACCATTACATTACTCTGTAGTCTAAAACACTAAATTGAAACTTAAAGTGTAAATAAACGACTTTGATAATAATAGAAATAATTCAGTCGCTCTTCCATTGGAAGTTTCAAAAAATCTATCGTAAAACAGGTTAGTCAACTAATCACCTA
>JAIQCU010000713.1:0-42561 GCA_022114935.1 Leptestheria dahalacensis
ATCTATCCATCTATCTATCTATCTATCTATCCATCTATCTATCTATCTATCTATCCATCTATCTATCTATCTATCTATCTATCTATCTAACTATCCATCTGTCTACCTAACATCTGACACTTATTCGCGATTTTCAAGTTTCAGTGAAATTCACAGCGCGTGGCTTTAAACCCGAGGACTGCGATTCGATGAAATTCTACGGAGGGGGCATTCGGCATCAGATGAAGTAACTGGATCTTCATGGTGAGTAATTCCAATTGCAAACATTGGATACTGAACAGACGTGCGGGCGCGCCTCCATTTTCCAATAGACTGTGGTCTTTACGTCCTATCAAGTTAAAAGGACTGTCTATTTTCTACCTTGTAATCACTATTTTCATTATTACGGTATCGAATTGGTTAATTTTTGTTACTTTCTCATGTTCCAGGAACATCTTGCAGCAGTGGGTATAATAGCGGATATTTTGGACATTTTACTGCAGCGTGTGTTTCTGGACGAAACAGAGAGCCATGGAGAGTAAAGGAAGGGACGTCTTGGTCCACTTCATTCGTCTGGGTCCCCCGGGCAAAAAAAATCTCTGTGATCAAAACCAAGATGAATGACTGTCGCCTTTTTCCCTGTCGGTTCTACGTGGACGCTGTATAGCAGCACAGCTTGTGTCCGACTACAGTTGCATACATAGACGAACGGCCGAGCAGTTTATTTGAGGTAAAATATCATTTTCACGGGACATGTTTGCCAGAGTAGGACAAAACTATTTACATTTTCACATTTTTTTAAAACTGTAATTTCGCCTCAGAAGCGAAAAAGCTGGAATGGTGTAGAATCGAGTGCAGATATGACTGACATGTAAATAAAGAGGTCAACAGTCTGAGTAAACACTGCCGACAAATTAAGCCGAAAACATTAGCGGCTTCGGGGGAGAGGGTGCGGTGACGTGTGACTATGTTCGGCTGGTAACGAGGAAAAAGCTCCAAGTGAAAAGGATGTAAGGATCGATGACTTTCACGGGGAAAGAGAAGGATTTTTCACGCCCCATCAAGTCGCCCAGTCCGCTACATTTATTGGTGTATTCCCCCTTGACGATTTGCAGCGGATCCGGAGAGAGTCTTGCACAAAACCGTATAAGTTGAACCTTCTCTAGAGCGTCGGTCAGGAGCACGCATATTCCACCCATAGAAACCGTTTTCGCTTTCTTTCTACAGGATCTATAACTGATGGAGAGAACCAGCTATAATGTATTTCCTTATTCCACACATGAAATAACCGCATATATCATGGCAACCACCTATAGAATCCGGTGAGATAGAAAGTTGGTTGGGCAAGACGTTTATAGACGGAGTAGATAGACAGATAGGTGGATGAATGATTGGATGGACAGATAGATAGATGGCAACCACCTACAGAATCCAGTGAGATAGAAAGATAGTAGGGCAAGACGGATAGACGGAGTAGACAGATAGGTGGATGAATGATTGGATGGACAGATAAATAGATGGCAAGCACCTACAGAATCCAGTGAGATAGAAAGTTAGTTGGGCAAGACGGATAGACGAAGTAGATAGGTGGTTGAATCGTTGAGTGGACAGACAGATAGATGGCAACCACCTACAGAATCCTGTGAGATAGAAAGTTAGTCGGGCAAGACGGATAGACGGAGTAGACAGATAGGTGGATGAATGATTGGATGGACAGATAAATAGATGGCAACCACCTACAGAATCCAGTGAGATAGAAAGTTAGTTGGGCAAGACGGATAGACGAAGTAGATAGATAGGTGGATGAATGATTGGATGGACAGATGGATAGACAAACATATAATTGGGTAGGTATATAGATAGGTAGACAATAGATGGATAGATGAATGGATGGATAGACCAGATAGATAAATAGGTCAACAGACAGATACAGATAGATAGATAAATAAGCAATAGCAATAGGCAAGCCATTAAGAAAAGCCTTGCTAACTTGCTTAATCTAGTCATCAGAAGAAGCAGTAGATCTAGATAGATTCTGAATGTATTTATTTGAGGCAGGGTATTATGATGAAAAGCCTGAAAATTGCAAGCTGACAAAATTCTGACTCTGTTGTTTACGTGCACTGGTGATGCAATAAATTTTTGCGCGGCGCGGGTGCGCGGAAAAAAAAGAGGGAAGAAAACGTGACAAGCTAACGTAAATATCGAATCCAATCGAGACTGTTCATCAATTATGATTCACAAACTCCACCCCTCCCTTCCGTACCATCGCTTAACATAAAGACGATATCAATAAATTATACCACCCTCGTTGATTTTCATAACGGCGTTATACATCTTCCGCAGGACCGCTTCACCAATGGAGGGCAACCGCAGCGGTTCTACAATTACACGTTTCTTTTTCGAATCCAACGCGGAAAGAGATTATGATATCCCGAACTTTAGACATTAATATTTCTATAGGCAAAGTTGGTAAGATTTGCGTGTACTTGGTCTAAATACAGCAGACATATCAGTTTATGATTCACGAAAAGACTGGTTGATGTACAGTCCACTAAAAAGGGTTCTGACGGCATTTATTGACCTTTAGGATTTTATTTTGGCCCAACTAACAAACCGACTGAAATAAAACTTCAGCACTAGATTAAGTGCTATTAGTTCTACCTTCAGTATTTTTGGAGCTGCTGTATTCTTGAAAATGTGCGAGTAATAAGCAATCAACATTTCCCCAGCAAGAGCCGTTTTGTTTTTGCTCATCAACCAGCTCTGGTTTCAGTCTGGTTGCTCACGAAGGCAGGAGGAACTGCTGGAACTGCTGATAATCGCCCGAATCCAGCAGGACAGACGGTTAGCAGTAGGTCGTTCAGCAGGCCTTTGCATTGGGAAGATGTAACCAACTTTGGTGTTGTCTTCAAGGAAGAGTCAGAATGTATAGGAAATCTGAATTGACTTCCGTCTGTGCTAATTGCTAGAAACGGCTTATACTGTGCACAAGTGTGTACCTTGAACGGATGCAAACAACGATTAGGTCTGGGAACTACGCACTCGGCGCAATCACTCATTGTTGCTTGAAGAAACACACAAAGAGGTTGGGGAGAACACACAAGACACCAGGGGGGGGGGATGGAGCGAGAGGGGGATGAAAGAGAGCACGACGGAGAGATGCAGCAGCCCAATGTCAACAATAGCAACTAACTTGCCATGTGTCAGATTGCCCTGGCATCCCCATATAGATTGCTGCGGTGGACAAGTAGATGGCAAATACCCATTCACTTAGGGCTTAGTCTACTCTTTTAACTTCGCTAAGCAATTGATGCTTTAACGCAGGAAAAGGTTATCTGACGTACGAGAATCACATAACAATCAAATTATTCACCACGCAAAATGAAGACGAATTTACGATATCTGAATTCCTAAAAATTTCCGTTCTTGAGGAGTTTCTGACATGTATTTAATTCCATCTGCTATGCAAACAAAGTGACGCACGAGGGTGCCAAACATGGGTGTTAGAACGTTCAAGTCAGCCGACTGCATAACAAGGAAAAGCGGACCAAATAAAGGATACCCATAAAGAGATATAAACTGCAGTCAACAAAATAACAAATGCGCACCCATAAATGGTAGCTCTATTGTCCCCCTTTTTTCCCCTCGTTTCTCTGTCTCGTACGAGAGATACACAAGTTTCAGTCCCTTTTCCATCTTTTTCTTTAAAAAACACAGCGACCCTTTCTCTTTCATTTCTTGTGATTATTTTTGTTTCATCTTCAAAATGTTAGTCGCTGTTTTTTTCACCCCGTCCCTTACAAGGTTCCCTTTTCCAGGACAGAGAATAGGTTTTGGTTTATTCAGTGATCTGCTGTAAATCACATACGAAAAAGAGAAATGGCCAACGAACATATAGCGCCGTGCGCTGACTTACGGTCCTCTCGAGTGTCGTCCTAAATGTCATAAGCAAATTGTAATGTTGAAACACACAGGGGCACATGCGATATCAGTACCGATTCCGACACCTGAAGCAATTTGCCACAGATCTTCGTTCACAATGGAACGGAGAAACAATTCCAACCAAATTTTCTTTCAAGACTAAAAAGTTACACAGATGGGGCTGCTTTTCATCTATCAGGTTTTGTACGCAGCGCATAACGTTCTTTATATGATACTTTTGGAAGCAACGCATGAAGACAAACTGCCTAGACGACAGAGGCCGGCCTGAATGTGCTGGACGTGCACTTCCACATGATTTCGCAGGGCGGCCATGTTGGACTCGCTGACCGAATGCCGCAAATCCTCCAGAGTATCCTGCAGGGCCTGCAACTCGCACACGTTCCGCTCGCTTTCAGCAAGACACTGATCAGTTCAAGAGAAACATTCATTAAAGTTTAAAAGATGAAATGGCCTTATATTATGCACCGAGTAAACTGAATGTAGAGCATAACGAACGAAAAAACGTCTCTCGTTACCTTTATCTGAAGCATTAAAGAGGCGAGCCCGGTAATAAGTGACACCACCGAAGGAGGTGTGTCCGTTAAAGAACTTCCCATAACGTTGGCGATTTTCTGGACCTTTGTTTTGGCCTTGGTTTGGCATTCGTGGCGGACTTCTTCTGGTCGCCAGAACTGCGATGATGTTTCCAAAGGTAAGATCTATTTTCGAGTTAAAAGGCAATTTATTTCTTCTTCTTTTTTTCAGAAAATAGAGAACGATAAATGGTCAACAAAATAAACCGAAAGTGAAATTAGAGATGAGCACATGAAGTGCATGATGATGTCTGTATTTAACGTACGGTAAATAACAAGTGCGGGTATCGTTTGCGGTAAACTATCTATCTATCTATCTATCTATCTACCTACCTACCTACCTACCTACTTGTCCATATGCATGTATGTATTCATCTAACCATTTCTCCATCTATCCATCCATCCATTCATCAATCTATCTATCTATCTACCCTATCTATCAATACGTCAAGTCAATAGTGAAAGTTTTTACCTTTTCGCAATGCTTCTGAGTTTTCTCAAGCAAAGTCTGAATCTGCTGATTCAAGGTCGTCAGTTCCCGGATAGCGCGAAAATATCTCGACGAGAAGCTCCAGTCAATCACATCGCCGACAGCTTCAGTTTTCTCCGCCTCCAAATTCAGCCGCTGCAGGGTCTCGATACTTCCTTTCTTCAGATCCAGCGCCTTTGATAATTGGACCTAAAGCGAGAACGTTTTCAAGATACACGTATTTAGTAGACTATACACTCTCCATAGGAAAATGGTTACAAGTCATAACGTCAGCGCTTAATCACCCTAAGCTATCTGAATGATACTGACATGTTTAATTGAATTAAGAGTAATACCATCCAGGTAAACATCTGAATTGAATCCCCAAGCGACTGCAGGATGGGATCCTTGGCCGAACCAGGAGAAACAGGTTCCAGAGATGTACCGTTCTCTCCCAAAGCCGAATTTGGCGAAACGGATGAAATTCCGGCGGACGATCCGTCTGCTGAAGAAACGGGTAAACCTGACGGGTCTGTCAAAGGCGTTGACTGCACTGGTTTCAAACGCTGAAGCAGGTTGGACAGTGAGATCAAGTCAGCTGGAGCGTGTGGCTGCATCAAATTTTAAAAAATTATAATTAGCTTACGCGGTAATTCTTTGTTCGACGTGGACAATGACGAATTTACCCAAACTTCGTAGTCGGGCACCGAATGCGTTCCAATGCCCGCGTAATCAAAGGTGATGCGGTACGTGTTGTTTGAAGTATCGATAGCTTCAATTTGCCCGATAAACAATCCATCCTACAAATTAACATTAGGTTTGAGGCACAAATGACGAAACATGCAATTAAACGATTTAAAGGCGATGCATACCTGGGGCTGTCGCAGTCTTGCCGTGACTTTGGTGCCGATGATGAGAGGAAGCGGTACTTGATCGGGTAGATCTTGTAAGTTGCCAAGGGTCTCGAATTTTCGCTGCTGAATCATGCGGATTTTCTGTCGCTTCCTTGCCAACTCTGCTCTTTCTTCCAGAAAAAATGCCTAAGTTCAAATCACGTTACATTAATTTTAATAGCTTTTCATTCATTCAATATAACTCTTAATTATTACATTTACACACATAACATAACGGTAACTATGTATTGGTTATACCGAAGAGCACCGTCGAGGCCGTCCCATCATTCTGCGAATGGCAGACCACTGAGTCCTCGTTAAGGTTCGTGTTTTCAGCTGAGGCAACACTTCTCGTAAGCAAAACATGAAGTCATTGTCTCCTCCGAATAGAGCCCTACAAGGAAAATAATGATGTTGAAATAACTAAATTCTACGATGCAGAAAAAAGAGCCTCTCTGCATACTGATCAATGCTGCTGTAGAACCACTCGTAACAGACCCATTTGTGGGCTTTGGGTAATTTCAGCAAGTTTCTCAGACAACTTCCCATTTGTTTGGCAGCCTCGACGCTATTCTCCTCGACCACTGGAGTGGGTGCTCTAGGAGGTGATTCCGCAGGGTCGTCACTCGCATCCTCCTTCGACGTAGGCGGGTTCTGAGTAGTGACTTCTGGTGCAGAGTTTTCAGTTTTCCTCACTGGCTTTGCCTAAAACAAGTTTTTAAAATCGCATTATACAGAAATAATGTCATGAAAGTGTCGCCCAAATTGAATTTGAGTCAGCCTGGGCTCAAAGACCCTTTTACCCTAAATTCTATTATCCAAGTTTTGATGAAACGGGATTTTAAGACACATCTTTACAGTAACACCTGAAGCTAGTGTAAACATGGTACCTTTAGCTTAGCCTTCAGTTTCCGTTTCTTGATATTTGACTTGGGCCTCAACGTCGGGAGAAAGGCCTTTCTCACGGCAGCTGCGGGCTGGACCTTCTTCTGTACAGCCCGCAGCCTTTTCTGTGCAGCTTGGGGTGCAATGTGAGTAGCAGCTTTGTTTTCTGAAAGATTAAGGTTCGTAACCATTGCAACAATACACGGACAATAGTTTTTACCGATCACACGTTTCTTCTTGGCTGCGGGGACCGCTCTCTCTTCTGGCTCGCTTTCCTGTTTTTTCTCCTTCTTTGCGATTTTTTGACCCACCGGTAGATTGGCACCAGTCACAAAGTCCTCCTCGAAACGCGAGTTCTTCTTGCGTACCCTGGCGGGCTGAAATACACTAATTAAATAAAGAATCCAAAAGGTGTTACGGAAACGGTGTTACCAGTCCTCTCCGGTTTAACGATACTGTAGACTGCGCAGACTTGTTTGAAGAACTCGGTGATGCCTTCTCTCCCACGCGTTTTAGACCAAACATCTCCGGTCCGAGCTGCATTGGCGCATCGTCCATATCTATATTACCGGTAGTATTCCGCGCACCTGTGAGGCCGACATTTGTGTTGTAAGCGAATGTTTTCCTACTGACTCGTTACATTTTGTAATTAAGTTATACAACAATACTTATGTTTCACTAACAATAAAACTAAACTTGGTTAACACATCAGGTGTTGTACTGCACAATGGTTTGTTTGTGGTTTGTAATTTGGCGCTAAACAAGATCACAATATTTACAGTACAAAAACCAATGTTACATGCGTTATGTTTTTAATTAAGTAATGTTATACGAATATAATATGAGCGTATTGCTTAAATAAAAGCGAACAGCCAACTGGGTGTTGAAATAACAGTAACCGAGCTGAAAGTAGGTTTTCAAAAATAACTTACGTTCAAGCTTGTCCGCCATGTTTGACGTCAACGAAATTATCGAGCGGCGTTGCCACATCGACACAAGATTTTCAACTTAATTGAGCTTTTTATAAATTAATATAACCATAGCGTAAATTCTTTAGTCATTTATAAATACCTCAATATATATTTGAAATTAATTTTCAATATAGTCTGTAACACTGCTGTCTATTATTTGAGGTTTTACTTTCTATTCACAGATGCCTTTTTAATTTGCAACTGAAATAATCAAGGATTCGTTTGTACTGGAATTATACTTAACATGTATTAGTTGCTACGAATATCTTCTTTGTTTAATTACCGGTTATATGGCTTCAGGTAGTTAAACAGAAATGCCAGCTAAAAGTCAGTAATTCTCTCCAAAGATTCTTGTAAACTTTGTAAACGTTTATTTTTTTAATATGGTATTTCTTCCGTCGTGTTTCGAAGCTATTGAGTGACAACGTCGTGAGACTTGATTCACAAGAAAAGAAAAGAAAAGCCCTCCATATACCAACGGATTTAGAGGTTTATGAAGCTCTGACGAGCTCAAGACGACTTGGAAAACATTGCGCTGAAGGAACACATGCGAGACAAGTTACGAAACAAGTGCTCCAGATGGCATGATGCTCGACATATCAAGTACTTATTGTCACTTAGAGATTCTTTGCAACATGTCAGGTAAAAAGCAAAACCAATTTACTGTTGTTACTTCTGGTCGAAAACCAGAAACTAATTCATTTCTAGTAATCCCGAGTTGTCTCGGGTTTAGCTTCTGCTGAGGAAATCAAATTGTCTTCGGGCCTGCATGCGGAGGAGATTTTCCAATCGCTTACACACGAGATTTCTCCTTGGATTCACTTGAACACGCATGAACCTGACGGGAAACAAGCTTTCAGGCTTTGGAGGGCCATCGCTCCGGTTCAAGGTTTCCTCCAGATGGATTCCAAAGAGAGACACTTGTCGTAACAAGCTAGTTTTTAGTCTCGAGACAGAAAGCGTCGAGTCGCAGTTACGAAGAAATCTCTGCGGTGGTACCATGAATACGAAGCAGTTTCTTCTACTTCTTTGCACAGTTTTCTGCGCTGGTCTTCTAGTATCGTACAGCGATCACTTTCAAGCAGACGGCGACGCACCTGAATCGGCAGAAACAACGATAAACCTTGAGGATGTGACGGTAGCAGAACCGGATTTATCGGAATCAGAATCGCGTCTGCGAGCCATTTTGAACAGACCCGAGTACGAAATCGAACTAGAGCGACTGGTGTACAAAGTGAAACCCATCTTTGACATAATCGATCTGGATGGGTCAAAGAGATATAGCCGTCGAGATAGTAATAACAGCAGCCAAGCGAGTCCAAGGAGTCGCTATAATCCTTTGGGAGCCTACAGCAATTCGTATGGAAGTTATAACAGGCAGGGAACGTCGTACAGTTCTGGTGGATGTTGCTCCCAAACGAGCGATCTGCTGCCTATCCTCGCCCTAGCTGCCATGTCACTGCTCTTGCTCTACTTGATTGTCTTGGCGACCACGACGACGACTGCAGGAAGACGTCGTCGCAGCCATAATCCTGCTGATTCATCCAAGGCGGTCGATAGCACCATCAGGCCTGAGGACTATGTACAGACTAACGACGAAACCGATTCAGGTTGCTATTCGCTTGTTTTATAAGTTCTAAGAGTTTCGCGGTACTTGATATAACCTCAACTATGAGTAAATTACGAGTTACTAGTTTTCAACTGCAGGAAAGTTTAAAAAAGTTGAATCTCGCTTGTTCTATCATCTAGTCGTTCTTCGATGGTAAAACCTCATAGTTACTTCATAAGTTATGAGATGTTAGTTTTCAGTTACTAGTAAACTTTAAGTTGTGGTTAATAGACTTCAAAGTTGGAATACGTTCAAATCGACTAGTTCCGTGTCCTGTACGTTCCTTTACCACGGTGATATAAAAAGAAACACAGCATTTCTGTGTGGATGGCGCCTGGTGAAACTGATTGCAAGTGACGGTTCATTGAGCAGAACAGTAACGAAAAGCATCAAAGGTCTTATTTTGTGTGTTTCTGTTAAAGTGAACCTTGACGCTTCGACGTGGCTCACTCTAATCCATGAGCTGTGGGAACAAGACAGAGTGGCGGAAGATGCTTCATGCGCTCAGCACTCCCTCTGCCGGATGAATCGGATGGCTTCCGAAGCTCCGCTGCAAGTCGGCTGGACTGTTAGCCTTTCCAGGTTAATCCAATTCAAGTCTTTAGCAGCTTGAATACCTCAAACAGTGTTTGGTTACCATGGCAACGAACGAACTAATAACTAATTGTATTACTAACCACCTATAAGGCTGCTATAGGTGCTATACTAACTAGTGACCCTTGCTAGCTTACTGCTAACTAACTACTAATGCCTTAATTAACTATTGACTTGTTACTAGCTTACTACTATAGCTCACTACTATCTCATGCTAACTCGCTACTAACCTAATGTTAATCAACTACTAATCGAACGACTTATACTAAAAACTAGGTAGTTAGATAACCTAATAGCTGCTAACTAGTAATACCTAACTAATGAATAGCACTACTAACTCTTTCATAACCAAATACTAGCCACTTAATAAACTGTTACCTCATATTAGCTCACCACAAGCTCACTACTAAATCACTACGAATCAACTATTATCCAAACAATAACTAACCATAACCGATTAATAACTACAAACTACCTAATAACTAACGATTCACTACTGCCTCTCTAATAGCTCCTATCTCAGTACTACTAACTCGCTACTAGCTCACCACTAGCTCGTTTCCGACTAGCTACTAACCAAATACTAACTTAACTACCAAAAGCTAACTAATGACTGATAACCAGCTACTCACCACCAATTACCTGCTAACTGCTGTATAATCACTGACTTTACTAGTTAAACTCCTGACACGCTGGTAACGCACTACTAACTAACTAAAACTATATGTACTGGTCCATATTACTAGCTATAACTACTAGCTACAACTACTAACTAACTTTTTAACCATTATGTGACCAACTAACTAACTAATTACTAACTTCTATCTACTAGCTATTAATTGTAACTACCAAAATAGCTAAGCTATAACTAGAACTAAATACAAACTACTGCAAAACGAACTAGAGCTATTGCTACCGATCACTAGGACACCGCAGCTTCATCGGCCAATCACACTAATCCGATAACACATTCAGGCTTATATGCATTCAGTGTTAATTAACAACGAATTGGTTTGACAGTCTTCCATTAAGTTACCTCCTTCACCGGCGCAATGATGGGGGATTCATGCTTTACATGGATGCGGCGCTAATGGGAAGATCCGGAGCCAACTGCAGCTTGCTTTTCAACAGATGCTCACGCCTCCACTGAACTCATCACGTTAAATTTAATTACCTAAATTCACTTGCACATTATGTCCAGCTCTATAAGCATCAGTGCATCACTCCTAATTAAGGATTCATGGATGCTAACTTTGAGTGATTTAATCTGTTATCGTGAAACTATAACGCTTCAATATATGTGTGTAATCATGACAAAACCTCTAGAAAGAGCCAAATATTTTAGCATCATTAAGTTTAATTAGGAAGTTTTCATTAACAATCGTATTAGTATTAGGAATCACTATGTGAGATTCAACGTCTAGAGGTTTTCTCTCTTATACATACTTAAATGTATTCAAGATGACGGTAGATCAGTTTAGTATCTTCCAATGTTCAAAGTAGGCTAATGCGTAAGGTCAAGTAAGGTCAACTGACGAAATTGGATTAAGATGATTAGACCTCTTGAAAAAATTGATATAAGGTTTCCTGTGTGTTTGTTAGAGAGAAATAGCAACATAAGTTCTCAGTCTGCTCTTTCAATTGTATTGCTAATTCAATCAGATTAATCCGACTGGATACAGTCATCACTTTGGCTATTGTACTTGTAAAGCTTCAAACAGTGATTTCCCGAATCTGCAACCACGACGTTTCCGTCGGCAGTAATGGCCACACCCTGGGGACCGTAAAGAGGATCAGCGCGGCTGTCGACGGTTCTCATGAAAGTCCCATACCGATCAAACACCTTCGTGAATAATTTACCAAAAAAGACAATATAAGAATACTATATATGTTATATTGTTTTAATGAGTAAACTAACATATAAAGTCAGGAGCATTACTGATATAGATAGATAGATAGATAGATAGGTAGATAGATAGATAGATAGATAGATAGATAGATAGATAGATAGATAGATAGATAGATAGATAGATAGATAGATAGATAGATAGATAGATAGATAGATAGATAGATGGATAGACGGAACCAGTTTCATTCATACTAGTTTACTATAGTTTTTAGTATACTGTAAGTTACAGAATTAAAAACGATAAAACATTATCCGATATTAATATAGTTTCAATCAACACAAACAGTTAGCAATAATATAGTAATTCGTGAAAAATATTGGTATGAAAACAGGCCTGGGTTTTAGAAAATGTTAACTGGTGAACTTACATGTTATCATTATAGTTAATTATGCATAGAAATATGTTAATTCCAACTGATTCAAGTTTACGTTACGAAATAACCTGGATGCGAGAGTTGCCCCAATCAGCGACGAGAATGTTGTCCATACTATCAATGGCGATTCCAGTCGGGGCGTTGAACTGCCCGCTGTCTTCCCCGCTCGACCCGAAGCTGAACAGAAACTGTCCCGTTGTATCAAACACCTACACAAAAAAAGTCAATAATCTGAATTCATATTAACATCTGATGACATTAACTTGATAATTATATCGTTATAATAATAATATTGACATATAATTTAAGAATACTCGTATCACCTTAACGGCATGGTTATGGAAGTCGGACACAACGGCTTGTCCGTAACTGTTGATGGCGATGAAATGCGGACCGGCCAAGTGATCCTGAGAGCAGCCGCGCGAACCGAACCGACCGACGAAGCGCCCGTTGCTCTGGAAGACGCAGATGGTCGACGCTTTGTTATCCACGACGAAGATCTGACCTGTCCGGTCGACAGCCAGTCCTTTCGGTCCTGCGCAAAGTTGAATTAATCATCATTTCCAAGAGGTATCAATTAAACAAGTACCATAAGTCTGACACGTAATAATCGTTGATTATCATTAAGTTAATTTGAATATAAACATAAAGTTTAGGTTGAAATATCAACAGCGATATTGGCTGAGTAGCTGGCTGAAAAGAACCAACTAGCTTTACAAGTTATTATTAAACTAACAGAACTTGATAACTAACTGAATTAAAACCTAACCTGAGATTACAATCAAATAATTGTACGATTAAAAATAAACATGACGGAAGTGAATAGAATAAAAACAAATTAATAAGCAGTAAAAGCGTTAAAAACCTAATAGTTTTCCCATGCCAAATCGTGAGGCGTATTTGCCGTTGGGTTCGTAGAGAGAAACCCAGCGGTTCTCGTAATCGGCCAGCAAGTATTGCCCGGTGGATGGGAGAAGCGCGATTCCGGTTGGTCTCTGGAGCTGGCCAACAGAACGACCCCGCGTCCCGAACCTGCCAGTCATCATACGTTTCAATCAAATATTTAAAATTCCAAGTTAAGAGTCATTTGTTAAACAGAGTCAGTAGAAGTTTGTAGAAAAAATGAAAAGAAACTGAATATCAGACCTCGAACGGAATTCGCCAGAGCTGCTGAATATTTGCACACACTGGTTATTCGAATCGGTTGCTAGGATACGGCCGTTGGTGGTGCAACAGATGTCCTGATGGTAATGTAAGCAAAGAGCCAGATATTTAATTTACCGCATGTCAAATTGCAAATACAGCTAAATATCTAGATATCGAAATATATGAACATTTACTAGGTTACTTAAACTAATAAAATGGACCTTAGATAAATAGATAGATAGACAGATCGATAGGTAGATTGACAGATCGATAGATAAGATAGATAGCTAGATAGATAGATAGACAGACAGATAGATAGATAGATAGCTAGATAGATAAATAGATACATAGATAGATAGATAGATAGATAGATAGATAGATAGATAGATAGATAGATAGATAGATAGATAGATAGATAGATAGATAGATAGATAGATACATAGATACATAGATAGATAAATAGATACATAGATAGATAGATAGATAGACAGATAGATAGACAGACAGACAGACAGACAGACAGACAGACAGACAGACAGACAGATAGATAGATAGATAGATAGATAGATAGAAAGATAGATATTAGCACAAGCTTATCCTATTAGTAGAAAATTAATCACAAAGTTCAAGTAAAGTAATGAAGAATTCCAGATGAAATTAGGATAACATAATTTATTAACCAACTACGAATCGTATAAAACCTGCGGATTGGTGAATTCCCCCTTTCCTCTTCCTCTCATGCCGATGCGACAGATGAGGTCATCTTCGATTGGAGGAGGTCGTGACGCTGTCGACAGTCTCGAACTCGAGCGACGACCGGAGTTTGCTCGCTGGAAGTTGCCGCTTGCGGACGACTGCCTTCCGGACATACTGAGAGTGCTCTTTTCTGGCCCACTATACTCGGCCACAATCTTTAAAGCACAAGAGAACGATTCATCATTTGAATGAATCAAAATATATTGATCTTATATGACTGGGATTACCTTGAACGGACTCCCAGTGATGTGTTTATCGGCCAGTGTCACATTGACTTCGTACTGGCCGCGATCGGGAAAGACTAGGACGGTTTCATAGGTACTGTTTCCATGATCACGAACTTTGAGAGATAGCAGAAAACTCGGCTTCCTCTGTTTACTGGATATTGACGGTGATGACGCGCGTGTACTACCACCTGGTGTTGTTTGCGCCGAGTGAATGGGACACGGAAGTCGGCGGACGGGGCTCGGACTGTTTCGGAAACCTGAAAATTATCAATGTCCTTCAATTTATAAAACAAACTTAAAGTGAACTGATTGTTTCACATTCCCCAGTTTTGATTGGAAACATTGGATATCGATCCACTTGGGAAGTGCAACAGGTATTTCAGCAATACTTGACAAAATCATAACCAACTAAATCTACAAACAACATATCGTTACATAATAAACGAAGTCTCAGTAGTACAGTAACATCAAGGTGTATAGTTATAAGCTAATTAGTGATACACGTATTACTTTTAGTATGAACGACATGAGTTACTTAGTACTACTGTCATGGAAGGTTCTAATAACTTTAGAAACAAACACGGGTTGTTTATAAACAGGCATAACAATGTTTACCGGACTGGTCAGACACGTTCGACAGTGAATTCATCGAAACAGATCCGAGTTTCCCTGGAGCCGAGAGACTATCCTCAGCCAGGCTGCTATCCTCTTGAAGAGGACCGCGAATATGGACCTTCGGGGGCGGAATGACATCCCCCGGCAGGGTTGACTTCGAGACTTTTGAATGAACTTCGATATAGATAGTATACGGCTTGTTAGGGACGGCCGTTTTCGACTCGACGATGTTGCCGCGGATCTGTGTGTGAACCGCATCAGCGTCGGACAAGTTGTAGACCGCACCGATGGAGCAGAGCATATTCTCTGCAATACCCACTGCCGAACTGTCGAATCTATGTTGAATGCAAAAGATGAAACAATGTGCCGGATAGAGTAAAATGAATGTCTTACTTGGGTAAAGCAGAAGCTCGCAGCTGTGCAAATTGCTCCGTGTTGAAGAGCAGACTGCGGTCCGAGTCAAGCTGCTTGCGCAGAATGAGAAGATAGAGTGGGTTATTGTGCTGCACAATGCGCTCGATGAGGTGAACAACATCTGCAAGACGCTCGTTGTCCGACTGGTACTGTTGGCGGGCCTGTGTTAAGGCTTGAGTGTGAGCCTTGTGCATGAGATTCAATTCTTGGTGAAGGGTCTCCTTTCTCAAGGTCAGCGCGTCGAAAAGTTTCTCAAAATTCTGCTCCATTTCCATTTCGGTTTCCCTGTACTTGGCTTCTAGTGCTTCTTGATGAGCTGCTAGATCTGAGGCAGCCTGCTCTATCGACAACACCTGCAAGAAACTCATAGTTCAGTACTATCACCTAGATTTGGTATAGAACTTGGATCGCTAAACCTATCGATCTAGAGAAGCAATTAAACTAAAGGTGTATTCATGTTACAGGGTACTATATTGCACTAGCTTACAGACCTGCGATTTTGAGATATCCATGATACTCTGCAAAGCTTTAGCCTGTTCCAGGGCGGCTTGTTCCAGGCGAACTTTGACGTGATTGCCGTGCGCGATATCGGTGCAAGAACTGCATACCGCCGACTCGCAGTCATTGCAATAAAAGCGCAATGTTTGACCTTGGAAAGTTAAGACAAAACAATGCATTGCGTGTTCTTTTAAGAAAACCCTTTTTCTTTACCAGCGTGGCTAGAACACAAGAGATTGTCCTCCTGCGAAGACAAAGTGGCACAATCACTTTTGTCCTCAGCTAGAAACTTCTCCAGTTCGAGTAGAAAGACATTGGTTTGCAAGGATGATATCTTTGAACAACAAAAATTAGAACTACATTAATTTCGTCATCTCAATTCATAAGAGACAAGAGCTAAAAATAGAACAGACTTGGAGGTTCAGTAATTAAAACCATGAAAACAAGACTAGTTACTATCCAACCGTACTCTATTTAAGGTAACACAGAAGACAGCTGGACGATAGTGTTTTCTTATCAAAGGTAATAAGTTAACATGAAAGGACAATGGTCCGCTGTCCGCGTTCTTCGTAATAGTTCACCTTATAAAGCTCTACATCCTTAAAAGTCAGCTTAGATAACCAGTGAAGCGTCGTTTCTAATTTGCTTAAATAGTTATACCCCTTGCGGTGATAAGATGAACTGATTCCTACAAACAGGGCAGACTAGGGTGAAACTCTGTGAAGGAAGCTCCTTCCGTAGACAGGCGTCGCAGAAGGAATGCAAACACGGGAGGACCTGACAAGGGAATGGAAAAAATTTGCCGTTTAAAACACAGGATGACTGGAAATGTAAATCATAAATTGGCTCTTGTCAGTATAAAAAGAAAACTTTTCCAATATGTAATCGGCATTCACCAGGAGGCAACCATGGCGATAGGTAGGTTACACTTGGTACAGTCTAGCTCATAAAAGAATGGAACGGAAGAGGGAAAAGTTTTTGGTACATTTCTCTAGAAGTATGCATCACATAGCAATGCAAAAAATTGCGAGTGTAGTTCAATTAACTCTTGTTATGACTGCAAATTTCCGTTAACTTGGAATGATTCGTTTCGCCATAGTGATATTCAAAGTGGTAGTAGCATTGATCTAGAATGTACAACTCGTAGGTTTGTTTCAAGGTTCAGTCGTAGTCCATAGTATTTTCCGATTCTTTCTCGCCCGTTTTGATAGTATCCTATGCTTGTGTCCTTCACTTTCTTACTGGAATATGTTTCTTTTGTTCAATTCCTAACAGGGAAAGTGCTTGGGTGTATTCTGCTAGCTGCCACCGTATGCTCGTATCCACAAGATGCATCTTACGGCTACCCTCACACGCCTCGGTACGACGGGTCTAAGCAACGCTACGCCCGCGATGCTGGTATCTTAGATGCTAATACAACCGATACGCTGAACGAGGTACCGAAGGTAGTCAGGCGTGAAGCTTACAATCCACCACCGCCGGTGTATAATTCCTACACGCCTTCGTACGGTTATCCGACCACATACGGATACTCCGCTCCTGCCCCGGCTCCTTACTCTGCTCCTACCCCGGCTCCAAACTACGCTCCAGCGTACCAGCCAGCTGCCCCAGCGTATTCTTCGTATGAGCAGTACGGTGCACCAACTTATCAATCTCATTCTTCGTCGAGGTACGCTCGCCATGCGCCGTATAACAACCCGGCGGCTTCCAGCAGTCCATCCTACGACGCTCCGGCATATAGACCTCCGCCATCCTATACTCCGCCATCCTACGCTCCGCCGTCCTCTACTCCTCCATCCTATACTCCGCCATCCTACGCTCCACCGTCCTCTACTCCGCCATCCTACGCTCCACCGTCCTCTACTCCTCCATCCTACGCTCCTCCATCCTACGCTCCTCCATCCTACGCTCCTCCATCCTATACTCCGCCGTCCTATACTCCGCCATCCTACACTCCGCCGTCCTACACTCCGCCATCCTATACCCCGCCATCCTATACTCCGCCATCCTATACCCCGCCATCCTATACTCCGCCGTCCTATACCCCGCCATCCTATACTCCGCCGTCCTATACTCCGCCATCCTACAATCCGCCAACTTACAGCCCTCAGCCCTACAGCTCTCCAGCTTCTTACGCCTATGAACCTTCGCCTTACAGCGCTCCATCCTATACCGCCCCAGCGTACAATCCTACAGATTACTCCCCACCACCGTATTCGAATCCCTCCTACAATGTTCCATCTTATAGTCCTCCGCCTTACAACCCAGCACCCTATACTACTCCTCCTCCGTCGTACAGTCCATCCTATTCTCCTCCACCCTACTCTTCTCCATCTTATACTCCTCCACCGTATACTCCTCCGCCTTCCGCTCCTGCAACCTACAGCGCTCCGTCCTACAGTCCTTCTACTTATGAATATTCTACGCCTCCGCCATACAACGCACAGCCTTCCTACCAGACGTACGAACCGGCGCCGTCTTACGCTAACCCAGCCCCTTCTTCATACGGACGCTACACGAGATCCGTCTACGCTCAAAGGGCACCCACGGGATATGAATCTTCGAGTAGCTACTCCAGTTACGTACCCATGCCTTCGTATAGTTATCCTGAGCCAAACTATTCTTACTCCAGTGTTAACCAGCCTTCATATAATGCTTGAGTTGTTACGGTTGTTACTGCAGAATAAATTGGGTTGTTTGAAAGAGAGTCTTACCTTTGGGTTACTGTAGGGTAGCAAACAAACTGGACAAGTAAACCACTTGAAATTCTGGGTCTGGCTGCTGGCGAATTCCATGGCTGTTGACGACGAACGTACTGGTCGACTTCACCGCAAGTGGCGTTTGCAGTACTAGCCCCTACCGAACACAGTTGGCTCCTCTCCTTTTAGTTTTGCTTTCATCAGAACCCTTGGGCTATACAGGAAATGACCGCTTCTGGAAACGCCAGTCGTGATATAGCGTGTTCCTTTGTAGAATTACCTTTTTTTCCTTTCTGTTTCCGTTCAGGTAAGACGGCGGCCTTCTACTGCAGTACGGGGTTTCGGCAGCGGCGTTTCAAGCTTGGTTAGTCAAGCGACATACATATCGTGAGGTTGTTTCTAGGTTGAGTGGCAACCTAAAGAAACTTGAGAACTGACAACACTTTCCCTCTCACGCGTTGAAAACTAAAACTACGCGGGAATCGTACGAGACGAGCGTTGCGCGAACTTGGACACGGGTGCTTTATGCTCTGCTGGGTAAAAATAATTCGACTTTTTTGGCTGGCTTCATCACTTGCATGCCAACTTGGCGCAACGTGTCCACATATGGATTCTCCAAGTCTGCACCACCGCACTTGCGCTCTGTATCTCACACGGCCTGCAAAAGCGATCAATAAGCGCAAGCGTGTTGTGTTTTGCGTTTCATTTGAATTTGACAAAACAATCCTTCGTTTTGGATGCTCTCTCGTATGTTTTACCGCCCCAACCGATTGAAAAAATATACTGCATTGAGAGGCTACGCCCTTTATATAAAGTATCACGTGCGATTAGGTTATATAGTTACATTTTTAAAGATAATGTAATACGACAAAAATTCACGTGTCGCTTCACCCGGCATCCGGTGGATATACTAATATGCAGCTGCACATTTTATTTTCATTGGGCGAATGCTATATTTGGGCGGCGGCACCCCCTAGCGGGGCTTTTTTGAACTAGAAGCTGACTTGCATTTTGACAGCTGCGTTTATTTTCACTGCCCTGTGTGTAAAGAAGCATACACCCTGAGCTTGTTTCGCTTGTGATACTCCGTTAAATTTGGCTCACATCAAAGACGAGTTCACCGTTTGCGTTTGCCAAATTCGTTTGGTAACCAGAAAGTTCAATGGAAGATTACAAGTACTTGTTTAAGGTCGTCCTGATTGGAAATGCTGGCGTAGGAAAAACATGTCTAGTTAGAAGATTCACTCAGGTATGACACCTATAATCCTAGATATTTTTCATGTAATTAAACAATCATCTATGTTTTGAATTCAGTGTTTGTATAGTTTGCGACATATATTCATCGTAATTTGTTTCTTTGTAATGCGCGTACAGGGCTTGTTCCCGCCCGGCCAGGGAGCTACGATAGGGGTCGACTTCATGATCAAGACAGTTGACATTGACGGCCACAAGATCAAGGTACCTCTGAATCTCTAACCAGTTAGACACTTCTATCGTAACTGTATTTGAAATTTTTAGCTGCAGATCTGGGACACCGCTGGTCAGGAAAGGTTCCGTTCCATCACTCAGAGTTACTATAGATCAGCACACGCCCTGATTCTTGTGTACGACGTATCGAGTCAACCCAGTTTCGACTGCCTGCCGCACTGGCTGCGGGAGGTCGAGGAGTACGCCAGCCCCAAGGTCCTGCGGGTGCTCGTGGGCAACAAAACAGACCGCGAAGATCGAGAAATACCAAGCAGCATCGGCGAAGAGTTTGCCCGCACGCACACAATGTATTTCATCGAGACGTCTGCGAAGGAATGTGATAATGTTGACAAACTCTTTTACGAGATTGCTCGGGAACTCATGCAGGTAAGCAAGCTTCGTTATCTCTAGCTTATAAGAATAAGTCAACCACACTAACATCCCGAAATCACTAACCGCTGCGTTCGTTAAGACTATGAGGGATGGATATTGGGATACAAACCAGGCAAGACTTTTATTATAGCATTCTTTAGAGTAACTATTCTTACCAAGTTACTGTAATGCGATGACAAAGCAAAGGATTAAATTCCAATACAATTTTTTTCTTGATTTTTCCCTTTTACAGCAGGCAAAGTCCAAGGACACACGGTCTGACAGTCTTCAACCGACCACGCTACAGAATGAGGCAAAAGCATGGACGGACCATCACTGCTGCGGATCTTAAACCGCCACCAATAAGGAACAGAGATTACTCCAGAGAACAAATCCCCTTTTTAGATTCTGCATTCCAGTGGAAATGAACCTAGTCTCATGCTCATTTGTTTGATTGGTATATGTAGCTGAGAATCTCCCATTTTTTGTTGCGGATTTCAACGTGATCTCTCTATTCAGTTTCTGTCATTTACGCTTGTCATGATATTTCATACTGAATTTAATTTGTACTATACGATCATCTCCTCTGTCGCTATATTGGCAAATATAACAAGAAACTGATTAAAACTAATTACCGGGTAAAATCACTCAATTTGCACTTTCTGGTTTTGCTTCCCTTTTATCGGTTTATCACTAATTAGTTAACATAAAGTCCGCACTACATTATACGATTAACTTAATTTGATAAGTAACACTTGATCTTTTTTTTTGCTTTAAAAAAATAATTTAAGGCCAGGAAACTCACAAACCAAAACCAAAGGGCAAAAGCTATCCTTCAGTCAATACCTTTAAGTCAAGGTCATTTGCAATTACCGAGTTACGTTAAGGTTACAGTAATGCCAGCCTGAATGAGTCACGTGAAAACTGGCCGTGTATGACGTCTTATTTTAGTGCAACTTGGAAAGATCATTGGAGAACTGGTAAATTTAGGATTAAGAGGAATAAGGAAGACGAGAAAAAGCGCCGAGCGAGTGCATCATTCCTCGCAAACGGAAGTGGGCGTTTCCTTACTCTTTGGCGTCAGCTATGCCTCCCGCTGTAATGGCGAACATGGCTTCACTCTCAGGCAAATCCGGGCTGTTCATTAATTCTGTATGAGCAATTACGATTCGTACAGAGATTTGTAATTTACCTGTCATAAATCTTGGCGATACGAGTCTCACCGCGGCCCTTGCGAAGAGAGATACGGACGGTGGAAGCATGTGCTAGTATATTACCTCCAATCGGTTTTTTCGGGTCCGCCTGCAAATTAAAACCAGGTGATATTCCCACTCACTTTAGTGAATAGACGTTTTAAATTCTTGTTAATACAATCTAATTTAGTTCAACATGAGATTAAGGATAGTTATAAAGTTTAGTTCAGTTCTATAATTAACCAAACCTTTTATCAGTAGTCGATTGTTTTACACTTGTGTAATAATTTAATCTGATTTCAAACTTCGATGAAAGTTGAATTACGGGTTTCTAATTTTGAACATTTAGCATAGTGATTATGGAGTAATACTTTGAAAATCCTCTCTCTCGTCTTTGTGTTTAACCAAAAAATTAAGTGGATAAAGCTAAGAGCCTCTTTGTCTCGTCCATTTATTCCTGCTTTTCTCTGACATCTTCGGTGCCCACCGTCCTAGCTCCTTCTCAGGAATTCTCCCTCTCAGAAATTAACTTAATACTATTACATATCTTTCTGCAGGTTCTATTTATGGATGCCATTTCTCGAACGGATATCTTTGATGGATTGTTTGTTTTTCTGAAATCCTTGTCGCAAACTTCATTATTGTCTTTGCTATCACATTCCTTGCCATTTACCATCGACATGTCTGGTTACGAACAGCAATTGAGGAAAAGTACCTGAAAGCTCATGGTGGCCCCAGGATCGGCCGTCATTTGGTTTGTAATGAAAACGGCGACGTTGTACTCTTCGGAGACTTTCTGAAGGCGTGACAACATTTGGGCCAGTTTTTGTTGGCGCTCAGCCAATTCGCCGCGCCCGCTGTAATCCACACGGAAGAGGGCCATAATAGAGTCAACGATCTGAAAGCACGCTCATCGGGGATCGAGATTGGACAAATTATTTAAAGGAAACAATTAGAATGTTTTTGATTTACGAGTAGCTTGAAGACGCCCGGCTCCTCGTGGAATTTGGCAGCCACGTGGTCGAGCATCTCGTGCTGGTGCTCCGAAGTGTAAGCACGAGAGTAGAGAACGTTTTCCAGAACAGCGGCGGTATCGAGATTAAAGCGTTCGGCAATCTCTCGCAGACGGTCCGGACGGCTAAAATGACAAAACATATAATATTTAAAGGTCTTTAATCTATCTACGTCTTAGATTTGTGATAATAGATAAAAAATTACTAATATTAGGATTACCATGCTAAACTATAAGCGAATCTGTATAAAAAGGTAGCAATTATATTATATGGTTAACAATTAATTTAACTGATAACAAGTGGTTAACTTTCCTGTCATTAGTAATAACTCAAGGACATTTATGGTAAATTTCAGTGTTGAAACAGGTGATGCTCTGCACTTACAAGGTATTTTCAGTGTCGATGAAGATCACTTTGCCTCCGGCGTAACTTTGAGAGGGTATTTGAGCGCTGACGCAGATAGTATGGCTTAGCTGAGTCTTGCCCGTGCGGAATTCGCCGAAAGCCTCCGTGATCGCCATGCTTTCCACTCCGCCACCCAGCAGCTTGCTGCAATCAATTCAAAGCTCGGGTTACTTCAGTTAATTAGAAATTGAATCTGCTAACAAGCGTTACAAGCAGACAGCAATAACAATAGTAAAACCCGTCTTACCCTTTTTAAAAAAATTTACGTGATAAAAATATGATAATAATATGATAATCAAATCTACATGTTAAATAAAATTTGGCAATTCATAAAATTAACGAAAGCCTTGAATGAACTGAATGACATTTAAATCTAGATATCAAAGATATTTGTATTTTAAACTGTTGTTTATAAAAAAAAACTAATGATGAAGTCTGAAATCAAACAAATCAGCGTTCATTTTAAAATTGTTATTACTTATATCGTATGTTATATCATAATGAATGATATCAATATTGTGTATCTATTAATCATTATGTAATCAAGATTGAGCGGAGATGTTTTATTTGTCTTACTCGAGTTCCGCACTTCCTGTCTTGATCTTGAAGACGTTACGACGGCGGATGCTGACCTGCATAGCCGTGAGAAAGCCATTGATGAGCACCTTATTACAGGCTTCCTTTATCTTGTCCACCTGCGAAGCGCCGATATATTTATATATATATATATACGCCAACGTAAAGCCCTCGAACGGGAAAGATCCGTTCAGTCAAACGGAACAAGAACGTTACCTTGGCTTCGGAGAGGCCCTTAATGGCGCCGAGTTTACGGCGAGTACACATCTGAACGCCTTTCACCGTGCAAATCCCTGCCGCTTTGAGTTTCTTCAGGTCAGCTGCGTTCTGGTGAGATTAAAACCAACGATCAAACACAGAGCACTTACAGGACGACACAGGATTTCACTCGGACAACGTCACAGTTATAGACCTGCACTTATAGGCCCAGACACTGGAAATCGACTTTTTCGCCCATAGGAGAATGGAACTAGTGTCATCGTAGTACCGATTCGTGTTTGAACTAGTTCCCGAACCAGGTACGAACTAAGACTGAACGAGTCCCCGTATTGTAATGAAAAGGCCACTCGATCTAGCATACTAGTAGTTCGGAACTAGTTCTAAACATGTTATCGAAATTTTCTGAGCTAAAGGGAAAACATTACGTAACATGATCTGGGTCCTTTTGGTGAAAATATCGTTTAACAAACGTAGATTTTGACACCAGCACAATATAAACTAGTTCTCCTCTAGTTTTGCAACCGAATTCAGACGTATGAACTTCAGTATCAAAGTAATGTGCACTGGTTAACCAGTATCGTTTATCTGTTCAGTGCTCATCTTCTAGTATTGCAAAACGGGATGTTATAAAATTACGTAAAAGGTAATATAACTATACGAAAGTGCACGATGCTGGAAAATCATATATTGATCTATTTTTTTTTTTTGGCTTTCTGAAAGGCAGATGGAAAGTCGAGGAAAAAGAGGGATTAAAAGCATGGCTGTACGAATGCTTTACCTATGTAAGTACATTACTTAAGATTGTCTACAGCTTATAAGATATTAGTTTATTATTTTACTTAAACACAATACCTGGTGAAGATACACGTTAAGAAGATTTACGGTTAAATATGCAAGAATAGGTGTATAATATTTGCGAGCATTCGCATCAAAAAGTCGTCTACTCAACTTTGAAAGCTTCAGATATACTTACGATTCCATGATTCTGAAGCTGGTCAATGTCCTGGAAAGTTTCTTCGTCATTTCCCTCCAGAGCGGATTCGTCGATGTGATCCTCCAGATCCATTGGAATGCAGATCTAGTGCAAATTATTCCTTCTCGGTTATAAATATGCAAATATTCAAACCTCTAAAAAAATTAATTACCATAGAAAAGAATTCAGCTTATTAAGATAATTAGTTATTCATTTCTCAATTTGAAATAACTGTATATTTCTAACCTATGTTGTCCTATTAGATTTAAAAAAATGTAATTAACAGACGCGGATCGCACACGTAAATTCGAATGATATTTAAAATTATTTGTTGCAATTCTATAAATAGCCGTTTAAGCGATAACTGTAGCACAAATACTTATGGTTGAACGAATAGTTAAAGTAAAACTTACTATTTTAGTTGGCAATTGTAGCAAATGGCTTTCGAGACTGAGAGTCGCCAGCGGCAGCAATGGCGGATGAAAGCGAGTTTGATCTCGTGCTTTTTAAACTTTGGCGCGCTTCAAAATTCAAAATTATAAAACTAATCCAAAATAAATTTTAAACTGCATTAATATTATGCTAAATTATATCTAAACAAACGAAACTTACAATGAATTTACTTGAAAGGAGATTTAGGATTATTATGAGAAATAATTATATCGTTGGGAAACTGGCAACGCTGCACGTACGTTACAATGCCGAACATGCGGACGACGAAATCAGCATCAAGGGACGCGTTCAGTGGAAACACGTGGTCGAACCCCTCAGTGAAGCGATATCTCATCGCCGAGAGGAAATTTCATTCCTCATTTTCGTATTAATTTACTTCAAGGAAACGAACAAAGAAAATGGTAAGCCTAATTATGGTTTAAGCAAAATTCGCTCTTGTTAATTTGGCTTCAAGATCCGCCGAATGACATCACGTGTTCCCTCAGCCCTCCTTGGCCATCGTGCCGTCTTTTAAGTTTCGTTTTGACTTTAAACTAGCGAAAGCTAATATATAGTTGGTCTGTTTAGGAAGCAGAACCCGAGGTTAACCCCAAGGCCTACCCGCTCGCTGACGCGCAGCTCACGGTGAAAATCCTGAACCTCGTCCAGCAGGCCGCCAACTACAAGCAACTGCGCAAGGGAGCCAACGAAGGTAATCCAGAGTTCACTAGCCAGTAGTTACAGTGTTGTTTATAACTGGTCTAATGGAGTATTTATGTTAAGCCACGAAAACTTTGAACCGCGGTCTTTCCGAGTTCATCGTCATGTCGGCAGATGCGGAGCCTCTCGAGATTCTGCTGCATCTTCCGCTGCTCTGCGAAGACAAGAACGTTCCCTACGTCTTTGTCCGTTCCAAGCAAGGTGAGCCTAACTGCAACAATTTAATTGAAATTGGTGCTAATTTGATTCTGTTTCTTTTACAGCTCTCGGCCGCGCCTGCGGTGTGTCTCGTCCGGTCATCGCCGCCTCCGTGACGGTCCACGAGGGTTCGCAGCTGAAGCCACAAATCCAGTCGCTGCAGACTGAAATTGAAAAACTTCTCATTTGAAGAATTTTATCCATTGTCATGGCACTGAACGTGTCCTACTACATCGTGTATGTTTAATACACGTTTCTTTTGAAAGTTTACTACTATTCATTATTCAGGATAGGTAAACGATATGTCTAGTTATCTAGCCTTGTTCTGTGCAATTTTTACTGCCATTACAGCGGCCATTGATTTCGAACTAACCGTTAATTGGGATTTAACATCAATTATCACCCCATCTTCTGTAGGGGCCTCTTTTCTATGTTAATTATCCCCGCCAGAGCCGTTTCTGGCTCAAGTTCATTCAAGACTGGTGGTGTGTGTCGCGACAAGCAAATAAGATACAGAGTAAAGGTCTGGATGGAAAGGGAAACAGATTGGAAGATGACTTGGCAAAACGCTATTGATTTTCTTGCAAGGGCCAACACAAGTTGCGAGAAACACTAGGCAAACCGCTATTCAGGTCAAGTAAGGCGACCCTATTGGTACTTGTCCAGTTGCTGGTCACGAATCTTAACCCTCCCGTCTCCATTCGTTGGTCGTGTGCATAACCGCGTGACAGGCCCTTATAGATTACATTCTCGTCGCCTGCAAATGTATAGAAGCTTCAAAAGACTTCTTCGTTATTTCGCAATCCTTTTACGTATTTCGTACATTTTCAGTACATTGAAATGCTACCCAATGAAAGCATAATACAAATATCAAGTTGGTAGTTGGTTTAACCAGTTGTATAGTAAAAGCCCCTTGATTAAGGCTTTCAGATTAGGTTACGTTTCTCGGTGTGATCTCAGCGATACTCACTGTACAATGCATGACTTTCACGAACGGCTGGAGATATGTAAAAAAAAGAGTCGCACTTTCCAAGTCTCTATGGCAGCGAGTAAGTCAAGTGTAGTGCGCCGCAGTCACGTTCAATAGCTGCAATTCACACGGGCCATGACTATACGAGATCCTTTCGTTTTGGCAAGTTTTATTTTGCAAATCTACACACCATAATGGCGGTGTTTTTTCATGGCGGGAAGGGCCTTTTTTGTTCAAGTGCAAAAGCAACGGAAAGTTCTAAATCAATGAAGAGGAAAGGACAAAACAGTTTGACTTTCAGCGTCTTTGGCAATTACTGCTTTTGCACTTGATCAACACCGATTAAGTAGAAGAGAGGACTTTCTCAGAAGTTCCATGAGATGAAATCACGTTACCGTACTTTGACAAGATTGGTATTTGGCAGAAACCATTGCAATGTACCTAAAGAACGTAGGTGAAAGACACTGAATATTTTCATCAAGCAAAGGTTGTGCAGCTGAGCTAAGCTAAGATGATTTGCAGAGTACAAGCAAAAGACATTTTCATAAACCTGCAGTTAATTCACAGTGTAATTAGACATTTTACCGGGGGTTGCCAACTGCAAGATTCACTAATAATTTCACAAGTTAAACTGAATCCTCCTACTTGTAAAGTACAGTCTAGGGTTAAGAAAGAAAGGATTCTGAATGGTGGGAGATCATGTATCTCTTTAGATTTGGAATTTTATTTTGGCAAAACTAACCGGCTGATTGAAATGAAACTTTACATCTGTATAACGTACTATCAGTTCTACAAGCAGTATTTTTTTGACTGTTATATCTTTGAAAACTTGGCTGCCACAAGCGATGAACTTTTCTCCGGGAAGAATCTTGTTCTTGTTGTTGTTGTTGACTGTACTTGATCTTCTGGTTCAAGTAGTGCTTTTATTTTTGGAGAACCGCTTTTCAGCTGCAAAGCTTTATTGCCCTTACGAACCAGGGAAAAGGTGAGTGTGGCATTTGTGAAGAGTAATATTTCTTGTTTCTTTTGGCGTAATGTACCATTCAATATTTAGTTTGTTCCTTTTTACAGGCATTTCTAAAACAGCAGCACGCTGTAAGAAACCTCGGCCTTTCTTTGGCTTAAGTTATACAGCGAGGGATCAATGGAAGGACTCTTTTTCAGACATACAAAAAGATAGGGCATATATGCAAGGTTATACTTAGATAGACAGATAGATAGATGGATGGATAGATGGATAGATGGATAGATAGATAGATAGATAAATAGATAGTCAAGACAGATAGATAGACAGATGGATAGATAAATAGATAGTCTAGACAGATAGATAGACAGATGGATAGATGGATAGATGGATAGATGGATAGATGGATGGATAAATAGATGGATAGATAGACGGATAGATAGATAGATAGACAGATAGACAGATAGACAGATAGATAGATAGACAGATGGATAGATGGACAGATAGATGGTGGATGGTTAGATGGATACATAGATAGATAGACAGGTAGGTAGATAGATAGATAGATAGACATTTAGGTAGGTAGGTAGATAGATAGATAGATAGATGGTCTAGATAGATAGATAGACAGATGGATAGATGGATAGATAGGTAGACAGGTCGTAGATAGATAGATAGATAGATAGATAGAAGGTAGATAGATAGATAGATAGATAAATAGAAAGATAGATGGATAGATAGGTAGACAGGTCGTAGATAGATGGACAGACAGACACATAGATAGATAAATCGATAATAAATGGACAAGTATACAGATAGATAGATACGTAGCTAGGTAGATAAGTAGATAAGAACTATACTAAAGCTAGATAAGTAGGTAGATAGAGACAGATAGATAGCCTTTTACACCGTTCAAAATCAATTAGAGAATTCACAATCAACCCAATCCGCTGCATCAAATAAACCACGATTTCTCACAACAATAATTGGTACGTGTTTTTCCCCCAATCAAATTACAGACATGCTTTCACTCTAATTATACGACGAGGCGAGAACACGAAAAAAAAGCCTTACCATCAGAGCGACTATAAACATCAAGAGCTCGTCTTGTTGACAATGGCGCACTTTCAAGAGGACGAACTTTTTCTAAGGAGATTACACTCTCTTTTCTCTTTATAAAGAAACTAAAGAATCAAGGATTGATAAAACACAGCCCTGTTAGCACATATCTCTTGGATGTTGTCCAGAGCTTATTTTTTTTCGGTTAAAACCTATAAATTTACAGTTTCTTTAACGCTGGTTATCTAGCTTTCTTCGTTCGTTCTATTGTCCCAGTCTTGTTCCAATCTTGTCCCAGTCTTGTCCCAGTCTTGTCCCAGTCTTGTCCCAGTCTTGTCCCAGTCTTGTCCCAGTCTTGTCCCAGTCTTGTCCCAGTCTTGTCCCAGTCTATCTCTACATCCATCAGTCTATATAGCCAGAGTCTATCCACATAATCTCCTGTTGATTCAATCTTTCATATAACTTAATTAAACTGAAGTCTTTTTCCCAGGGCAAAAACCAGCAGGTTTGCCAGCAGTTCAACCAGCTCTGGTTCCAGTCTGGTTTGCTTATGGAAGCAGGAGCTGCTGGAACGGCTGATATTCGCCCAAATCCAGCAGGCAGAGACGTGTTTAGCAGTAGGTCATTCAGTAGCTCTACCTTCTACTATGTGTGCGTGCACATGAACAAAACCTACCTACTTATACGATACTTATAATACAAGTAGTGCAGTGTTATACATGATTTGAAATCCTATCAGTTTAGACTTGCAATATCCAGGTGTTGTGACCTAATCAGGGAAAATAATGATAGTTATTTATACGGTACATGTTTGACTGTCTAATTAGTAACTTGGAGTGAACTCTACTTGACGCTCGGTCACGTGTCACTGTCCTCTCGTCTAAGAATACTGTCTGCGTCGGCGGCGGATACGGCTTTTCTCCTGTGCTCAGAACTTTATAATGAGATTGGAATCTTCACTCAACAGGTCATTTATTTCACAGCGAAACGATGTTCTTAATCAATAAGGTACTTCAGTAGGTCCAGCTCTTCCTTATTTCAATCAAGAGTAAATCAAAATGTAAGATAATCTATTTCATTATCAACGGCTATGTTTCATTATACATTGGTCGATTACTGTTTGAATCAAAGCCTTGATTCCATACAACATTTCTTTCGTCGGAAACCTATAGAAAATGTATTGAAGTAATCAGTGGTTAAAGTTAATGACTATGAGGGTTAATGAAATAAGGAGAAGATCAAGGGTATCAAAGAGCCGTTGATTGTTCGTGATGACACGGGTCCGCAGTTGAGATGAGAACGCACCTCTAGGAAACATGGAACGGCACTTGCCAAATACAACCATGATTGGCGTTTATTTGGCTCGCGAACAGTCGATAAGGATCGAATGGCCTCTAAGAGGGAAAAGCTCCACCGTTTGCACCAAACCAATTGCAATTAAGCAATTAATTATAATGAGATAACACTCTATAGTCGATTCGGTTTAACTGTATCGTCATTCAATTCGCTCTTCATCATGTCTATACATGTTGGTGTAAGAATGGCAGTTAATTAAGTAAATTAACATAGAAGATAATTTAGATAATAGAGATTTTAATTATTTCGATTGATTCCGATGATTTCAAACCATCATTATCCCGAACCAGAAATTGAACCTTTTCTTGGACTTCTTGCTTTTGCTGTTCGGCTCGGTTCAACGTTTGATTGGTTCGGTTCAGCTCACGGTTTTGAAGATATTTGAACCGGTTCGATGGTTCGGCTTTCTGTGAACAGATACTTCAAGATGTCCGTTAACGCAAGAAACAAATTAGGAAATAACAATAATACTTGAGAATGACCAAGTATCCAAGCTGCTGGAAACGAATAAAGATAAGACATTAAGTACCGTTGTTACTGAACTTGTTCATGAGAGAACAACCGGGTACTTGTATTACTTATAGCTGACTTGCTGCCAGTCATAACCCTGTTCTGTACTATAACCCTTTCGTACAGCAAAACGAGTGGAAGATCAAGAGTAGAGCAATAAGATTCTATGGAACGTTATATTAAATCTAATTTAGCCATTTTTATTGCACTGCAGTATTGAAGTACAGTCTAGGGCTCCAGAAAAAGAGCTCCTACCGGGGGAAAGTTGATTGCTTACCACTCCTGCACTTTCAAAGTTATAGCAACGCAAAAAATACCGGCTGTAGGTCTAGTTGCACTTAATACACCGATCAAGTTTCGTTCACATCGGTTGATAACTTTCGTTAAAATAAAATCCTAAACGTTGCAAATTATTACGATTCTTCTCATCCATTCGGATTTGCTCGAGACTATGTACTCGGAAGTGAAAATATACTCATTAGTATTAGTAATTCTAATCGATAGTATGACCAAAAGTAAGTGGCAGTCAAACATGCAGCAAGATATGCTATAGATGCGTGGGGACTGGGGAGTTCAGCTTATCCTCAACCTGCAAACTTGTATGCATGATTAGCTGCTTATACGGTCGGCTTATAAGAAACTTCTTACTTTTCCATGAGTATCACTCCCACTTACTAATTTTTCTTCTCCAGGCTGTCAGTCGTGTAGCAGGCGAACCGCCACCAACTGAAAACGACGGACAACGCCATCTGGTGGCAGTAGGGAACTGACTTTAGAGACCCGAAAACCCGTCTCTATCTGTATCTCAGGGGAATCTGCGTTCACGTTAAGTTTAATTGTATTAATCAGTTCAAGAATCACAGCTGTGGTAGCATTTTTGAACAGCGCCATCTGTGGGTAGCGTCTAGCAATAGGATGGGTTATACCCTGAGGGCTGGATTGCCAAGCATTATAACTAGTGTTACGGCATTAGACTTAAGTTTAAAGTAAATTAATTTCTAAAAATTTTAAATAATTAAAGTTCCAACAGTTGAAAATACGAATTGATTCGTTATTTCTCAAATTAGCTTATCTTATTTGGACCATTAATTTTCAAAAGTTATTTTTAAAAATTGATTACACTAAAGTTAAAGCAAATTATTCAAGGGCTTAAATCAAATTAAATTAAAGTTAAAGCCGCATTCGACCATAGAGGATCATGAGAACTCAAGTTATACAGTCTTCCTTTTGTCATTTGCCCTGATTTACAGTTACAGTTTCATCTCTCGATTATGCAGATCTGATTGTCCCTTTTCTGCGCGTCTTGATGTGTTGGCAACTTTGCACTTCATTGATACATGCATTTTATCGATCTTCCTGCCCGTCCTATACCTTCTTTCCCTTCGTCGGTTTTGTCTTTTCCTCTGGAAGCTTTTATTTTTTTGCATGCGATAGCAATTCCGCTCCGTCTTTTTGAAGCTCGTGTCCTTTGTTCTTGTTGCCTTTCCGGTATCTCCACTGGGTTTTGCTACACGTGTTATTCTTCTTGAGAACCGGTAATTCCACGTTTTCTCCGGAAGGATACATCAAGAAGATGTTAAGAATGCAACACTGAAGGTCGCGCGATGAACTTAATGTATCTTGCAGTTTATCGAAAGGTCAGGTAACATCCAACTTTGTAGCAACTTTCTGATGTCTAGAAATAAACAATGTTGGAATATACTTTTTATTGTAATATACCCACTCTAGATCCTGACATACACGTATACTTGACTTATAGTGCAGTCGAGAGGAATGAAAGGGAAAAGTTGACTGCTTACTGCTTCTACACTTTCAAAGATATAGCAACTCAAAAATTATCGAGGGTAGAACTATTTGTAGTTGATGTGTTTGTAAAGTTTCATTGAAATCGGTTTGCTAGTTTGGCCAGAATAAAATCCTAAAAGCTGTGAATCATACCCGTCGTTCAGCAGAGCCCGCCCTTTTCTAACCTAGACTGTACATTTTCCATAAGTGCTTATGATATTCTAGAAATTACCGTCGAAAAATAAATTCTATGGTAAAATACTATACACTAGAAATATTACATAATCTATTTGAAACTTTTATGCATTAAAAGTTAACAATAAATTATTCTATTCTGCATGTTCTTAAATTATTCTGAATGGTGGGAAATTATGGTACTTCATAACCTTTAGGATTTTACTTCGGGCAAACTAACGATTCAATTTCAATGAAACTTTACGAGTGCTTTCTAAACTATTCATTCTATACATGGAATTTTTGCGTTACTATATCCGTGAAAGTTTGGGAATAATAAACAATCAACTTTACCTCAGCAAGCACACTTTGACTGTACAAACGATAGCTGACGGCTTATTACACTCGTTTAAGAAGAAGGTATGCATTTGCTCTGTAAGCAATATATGTAGATTGGAATAAGGCTTTTATAAACACCGACGTGTTTTTACATTCAGCCTCGAGGTCGTATATCCCAGTTGCGTTTCATGTTTAGCCTTTGTGTTGGAAGCATCTTACGAGCAAGAATATGTGTGGGTGTTCTGTGAATCCAATCTCTTGTTGCTTGTCAAACTGTGTATAAATATACGTGTGTGTGTGTAATAGTTAATTCATTCGATCAAACAGCAATCAGTGTATTTCAAGCTTTGGCGTGCCAAGTTGGATTGTGGGTGAGAAAGTACTGGAAACCACAAGACTGTGGATTGACAGTAAGCAAGAGTAAGACCTGCGTTTGTAGAAAAACACGTCATTATGCGAACCATTGCGGATATACATACGAGTGCGCATATGTGATCAGCGAGGTTCGTGTCAGGTCACGTTACTCCCTACACGTCATTATTGGACATATTAACAACAGGCCACAGTGGGAACACAACAACTATAATGAGCTTGCGACACAACCGACATGACAATAACCACACCTCGTACACAACTGACTCGACTCGACTCTTTTTAAATGTTCCTTACAAAACCCGACAATGTCCGTTTCAAATGTTGTGTTTATTACCTGGCAATAGGTACCAACTATCCAGGTAGAAATTACTACAAAGAGGACGAAATAAACATCTCAGTGAGTTATTAAGACTTGTTACAAGTCGATAGATCATGAAATTATTTCGACGATCGATATATCGGTGTCGATATTTACAGTAAAAGTCTCGAGCAGGAAATAGGGTTCTTGCCGGGGAAAAGTCGATCGCTTATGGCACCCAAGTTTCCAAAGATACGACATCCAAAAAATTACCGAGTGTAGAACTATAGTAGTACTTTATACACCCGTAAAGTTTCGTTGAAATCGAGCTTTTAATGTAGCCAAAATAAAACTCCAAAGTTAATGAGATCCATCATTTTCTACCATTCAGAACCCTTGTTTTGGGGCTCGAAACTGTACTATAAGATTATATATAACGACGTAGGGAAGTCGCATGGCAATATAACAAGCACAAAGTTCCAGATACCAACAAGACCTATGTTCCAGAATGTTTGATTGATCATTACTAACAAGGTTTGTCGTGAATTAAATATCACGAGATGTTGCGCATGCGCCGCGGCATTCTTACTTTCCCACGCAGCGGCTTGTTATAAACGTCGTCGGTCAGTCAGCAGTGCATCACAGTGTCTCTACATCGTCGATACTGAGACTTGTCCAGCACCTTGGAGCGGCCGCTTTTGCTTACGTCCATGCATTCGACTATCCCAGTCCGTCACATCACTTAGGCTATTTGCACCTTAGCGTAAGTAAGATATGAACACGTACTTGAAAGTTGGCTTTCAGTTTGTCACGAGTTCACTTCACTTCTTGGCTAGTTTTTCATTTACTGTTTCTTATGTTCCCATAGTGTTGAATTCATAATCTACTATTTAGCTAATGAAGTTGGGAGTTGGTATATAACCATATCAGATGTTTTCTACTCTGTTGATGACGTCCCCCATGGCATCCATTCAAGAATTCTACTCCCTTTTAGACGTTGCTTGGGGGCGGCCGGGAGGAAGAGGAATTAGATTTGCTGGTATAGCTAGTCCCATAATCAAAGTAAACGCTCGCATAACCTCGTTTTCGTATTATATATACTCGTCTATAAGCAGTTTACTGGAACTGGAAAATCTCTTTTAAAAGTACAGCGCTTTTAACGGTTTTGCTTTTATTTGCCTTGTCGTGTTAGCGTGTGTAAATAAAGAGCAACTCGTACAGGTTTTTGTTTTTTCTATACGCTCCGTATAGAGAGAGAGAGAGAGAGAGCGAAAAAATCCCATCGCCATCCTGGAGATGAGTGAAAGTAAATATACAGCGGGAAATGCTTGTTGGTTGTGAGCATTGGTGCGTGTGTGCTTGTGTTGTGCTCCCGTGGGATGAAATGGTACTTAGTTGAGACGTGCCAACGACATGAACATGTTATGAACGATGAAATCCAGATGACAATGGCTATCACCGTCGTATTTGGCGCTGAAAGCTAGGTGACACTGTCGTTTACAGTATGTGACAGGGGCGTTGCTGAATCGACATGTTTAATCAGTCGAATTTGTTTCCCCACAGGAAAAACAAGGGTTTCATTCAGTGTACCAGAACCAGTGTACGGAGTTAATTCGTCCATCTTCAGGTTTTAGCGTCTTCCAATCCATCTAACCTAACCTGACAATGTTGCTTTCGATGTTTGCCCCAAACCGATTAGCGATGTATGACTGAAGTTTCATTGCATGGTACGTTGGCTTCACTTAAGCGTGAGTTATCCAGGAGTTAATTGATTCTAGCTCAGTATGCTAGCTCCAAAGTTTCAGACTCAGGGGTTTCGATTAACCCATACGTTTTCTGGCGTTCAGATTGAACATTTTAACAAACATAGTACTACCTTCACCGAGGAATAGTTTGTCTTCATTGCTTTCTTTTCTGCACCACAGTACAGTACTTACGGAGCTATAATTCAGTTTTTGTGTTCGCTATTTTAAACTCTCTCGCAGTAGTTAGTTTTGTAACCGATTACTGATCGAACATCTTGCAAAATGATTTAACTAATTTCCTTCTCTCCACCTAATTTGCGGAACACCGCCAGTTCCTGTTTAGACTTAAGCTGCCACAGGCATAATTAGTCCTAACCATTTATTAATGTTCAAGCTGTGGTATACTGTGCTTAATGTTCTGAACTGCGGTTTATTCTCGTTAATTTGTGCACCCAAATGCTCTCAGTCTTAACTGACTACAACCCAAAGTAATTCTTTAGTCAGTTACGTTATTGTTAACCTGCCACATGGTCACAGTTTTAGGTAACTTGGTTTTGTCTGCCGTACTATAGATCCCATTTAAATAATGTTCAGTGAATGAATTGTCTTTGTTATTTGCTATGTGTGTTTGTGCGTAGCAATCGAATGAAGAAGACTCTAAAATTATTCATTAGCTGGACAATTTGCAATTGAAAAGAGCGTCAAAAGTTGGGTCGACTCATGTACGACACGTGGGTACGCAATTGAGTCGAGTGCCATTGAAAAGAGCGTCAAAAGTTGGGTCGACTCATATGCGACACGTGGGTACGCAGTTGAGTCGACCGCAGTTGAAAAGAGCGTCAAATGTTGGGTCGACCCATGTACAACACATCGGTACGCATTTGATTGGTCCGCAGTTTAAAAGCGCGCGAAAAGACAAGTCGAGTCGTATACGACACATGGGTACGCAGTTGAGTCGAGCGCCATTGAAAAGAGCGTCAAAAGTTGAGCCGACTCATATACGACACATGGCGGGGCGAGATGGTGGGGCGAGTTGGTGGGGCGAGATGGTGGGGCGAGATGGTGGGTTGACTCGCCCGCAGTGGAAAAGAGGGCGAAGCCTGCCCGGACTTGTTTGGCTCCCATGTAAAGAGATAGGAAACCGATTTAACATAGAAACAGATAGGGAATTTGGAAAAAACGGTGGGGAGAAAAACGGGGGAAAAAAAGAAAAGAAAAAACATGGGAGTGGAAAAAAGTGAACAATATGTCTCCATGCTGTTAAGCAATGGAGACAAAAATGAAAAGGGGGAGAGGAAGAGAGTACCCATCGAGGAACGAAACAAGTTTCCTGCAGATGATAAATTATGAATCGATTCATTCGTGCTCACCGAGAGGAGTTCTCAACTCCACGAAAATGTGTTCGCGTTTGTGGAACTTTGAAAAAAAAAATTCTTGGGATTTTTGAGATTTTTTGGCGAGATTTTTCGTATTGTGGAATTTTGGATATTTGGGGATTTTCAGGAATTTTTTTAAAGATCGATTTTTCAGATGTTTTGTGATGTTTTTTAGCTGAGGGGTTCGACTGTTTTCAGACTTGCGAACCCTTCTGTTAGAGTCTCTGCGATTCTCTCTACACACGAGTCGACATCATCAATACAATTTCCCCAAGTTCTTTGGATCAACTGACTGCACCTTGTTAAGATGGGCGTCTTAGCAACTTGGCTAAGTATAACTCCCAAGTTTTTACTTTACTTAGTCCGTTGCTGCGCTGCGAACTGTCACTTTCCGACTTAAAAGATGTCATCAGACTTTCTTCTGTTGCCGAGGGATCAGTTTTGCTTTGCTTTTAGAAAAAATGTAAAGGAAAGGTAAAGATGGACATTACCATGATTTGACCGTTGAAAAGGCGAGGAGAGATTAACAAATACTTGGAACCTTGTGCGTCGCATGGGCAGGTAAAGAATAACAACACTTCAAGCAGACGAAAAACAACCTTTCTGCTCGACTGCGAGCACCCTGGTGACGATCATGCGTTAACAACCTCGAACTGTTGCCAAGTTATTAAATTGAAGCGCGTTCAGCTTTAAAAGCACTATAGAGAATTCAAAAAGGGGTTCTTGCTGAGGAAACATTAATTGCTTATTACTACCACATTTACAGCGACAAAATAACCCAAAAAATACTGCGTGAAGTACTGATAGTGCTTAATGAACTCTTAAAGTTTCATTACAATCGGCTGGTTAGTTTGGTCAGAAAAAAATCCTAAAGGTCAGGAATTTCCATAATTTTGCTCTAGACTGTACCCGTTTGGTTTCTGCAATGAAATCTATATTCTGAAAATAAAATTCCGAGGTGTTTTACCGGCTATTTGACTTTAAGATGGATCAGTGTTAATTCTGAAGGGTTTGTGTTGTTGTTGCAAGCGAGTGTAATGTCAAACTCTTGGCTTCTCCTTAGGACGCGAGCCTCGCCCGTTTTGTCCACTTGGCAAAGAATCCGCTGGTGTGTGGGGCGCTCTGGTGAAGGCACAATGGAGTTGATTAGCCCCGCAGATGACATGTCAGCCTCGTCGCTGGCTAGCGTAACCAACGGCAGCCTGAGTGAGAATCGCTACTCGTTGTGCAGTAACGCCTCGCATTACGCACACTTGCCCGTCTGCAATCAGACTCTCAGTTTCGACGACTTTGTCCGCAGCGACTACAGTCACAACTCGGCCATGGAGCGGATCATCTCCATCATCGTGCCGATCATTTTCGGCATCATCGTGGTGGTGGGTTTCATCGGCAACGCCCTGGTGGTAGTCGTCGTGGCGGCCAACCAACAGATGAGAAACACCACCAACCTTCTCATTATCAACCTGGCTGTAGCCGATTTACTCTTCATCGTCTTCTGTGTACCTTTCACTGCTACCGACTACGCGCTACCTTTCTGGCCCTTCGGCGATGCTTGGTGTAAAATAGTCCAATACCTGGTGTTTGTCACGGCCTACGCCAGCGTGTACACTTTGGTACTGATGTCACTGGATCGTTTCCTGGCCGTGGTGCATCCCATCACATCAATGTCCATCCGCACAGAATCCAATACCTTCATTGCCATCGGTATCACGTGGGTAGTGATCCTGGTATCGTGCGTACCGCTGCTCATGGTCCACGGGGAGCTGAACTATTACTTTGCCGATACAGAGTACTCAGTGTGTGTGTTCCTGCAGAAGGAAGGCTACAGTCATCACGCCTTCCAGATTAGTTTTTTCGCCACCTCGTACGTGATACCCTTACTGCTGATTTGCGGTCTGTACCTTTGCATGCTCAAAAGGCTGTGGCACGGCGTGGCCCCGGGGGGGCACATCTCGGCCGAGAGTCGCCGCGGTAAGAAGCGGGTGACGCGGATGGTTATTGTGGTGGTCGTCATCTTCGCCGTCTGCTGGTGTCCCATTCAGCTGGTCCTCGTTCTCAAGAGTCTCAAACAATTCGAGATCACACCCATGACGGTCATGATACAAATCACGTCGCACGTGCTCGCCTACATGAACTCGTGCGTCAATCCCTTCCTGTACGCCTTCTTGTCGGACAATTTCCGCAAGGCCTTCTGCAAGGTTTTCCACTGCAGGGCCCTGGCCGCTTCGACCAGCAGGAGTCATCACCTACCCAACAACAACGCGGAAAAGTCGGAGATGCGCAATCCAATCACCAACGAGTCAAACATCAACGCCAAGTCGACTATCGTGCACGGGGCCAATGGAGTCACCGAACTGGCAGACGCACTTTGACCTCATCTGTGATCCTGTAACTCTCATCTACTCAGCCAGGTACTTAAATTCAGTCAATGGCTTATGAATTATTTCACTGTTACACTAAAGTCAACATGCAAATGTTGTGTTCTTTTTCGTCTTTTCACGAGTTTGTGATACGAACATAGTGAACCGTGACAGTCTTATTATACGAGCTTAAAGATCCTTATGGAAGGGGTCACGTGACGTCATAACGCATAAGCCTTGTATACGTTGTACAATTCAAACCGTATAAAATAACACACATACATATAAACAATATAGATTTAATACTTAACACGTATAATACAAGAAAGTTGAAACTTAAGATTTTTGACAACAGTTAAGATTAGATACATTGCTGCAGTGTTTCCTGGATATCCGTTGCTGCGAAACTCGTTAACAGACATTGTCATAATACACAGATAATAGATAGATAGATAGACAGATAGACAGATAGACAGATAGATAGATAGATAAAGGCGGATAGATAGATAGATAGATAGATAGATAGATAGATAGATAGATAGATAGACAAACATTTATTACCAGGTTCCCTGAGAGTATCAACCTGGAGAATGAGGCACTTCACTTGTCCATTCCTCTACTTCAAACTAGTCTGCTCGCTTCAGAAGACCTGTAAGTGTTGATTCGAGCTGATAATAGATTCCAAAGTGATTTCAACTTGGAGCCGTTTGGACAAGTATGGCTGAGATCAGTTCAGGTGGTTAGACAAACGCTGCAGAGTGCGTTCCAGTCTATCCTTCTATTGGTTACATGTTGCTTTTGTATATAAGACGATCAATAAATCTGTATGCGGTATATACCTTGAAACGATATATAGCGGTGCGAGCAAGTAATATATTATGACAAAAGAACCACCACACGAACGGGAACTGCTTATTTCAAACAAAAACGTCGACCTGGCCATGACAGCAAATGGTATTTATTGAATTGGGGGGGCCCTCGCATGATTTGCACCGCTTTTATTTTTTGCCTCCTTGGTTTCATATAATCGAACTGGAGCGTTTCGTTCCTCTAGCCACGCTGGAACAGCTGGCGAGGGAATCCTTCAACAAAAGATACGACGCGTATTTACCGAAACGGAAACAAAAACGATTCATCTGCAGATCTCCTGAAGCTTATGAGATTCAAAAAGAATTTGTCAGTACAATAGATGTTCGATCTGGTGCCTTAGTAACACGTATCTATCTATCTATCTATCTATCTATCTATCTATCTGCCTATCTATCGATCTATCTGCCTATCTATCGATCTATCTGCCTATCTATCTATCTATCTATCTATCTATCTATCTATCTATCTATCTATCTATCTATCTATCTATCTATCTATCTATCTATCTATCTATCTATCTATCTATCTATCTATCTATCTATCTATCTATCTACCTACCTATCTATTTATCAATCAATCTATCTATCTATCTATCTATTTATCTATCTGTCTATCTACGTATCTATCTATCTATCTATGTACTCTGACAATGTCTGTTGAGTTTCTCAGCAACGGATTGGCAGGAAACACTGCAACAATCTATCCCGCGAAAAATGCATAGCGCGTGGCTAATTAAACCTCGTCTAGTACAGACATGGTACGATCTTTCATAAGTAGTGTGTGCTGGCGTACTGGCTTGCGATTGGGCTTTCAAGTGTGGTGTTTTGCCCGGTTGAATAGAGGAAAACAGGAGCGTGGTTGCTCGGCACTGGTCAGAGATAGAAACGTCGAACCGAGAGGGAAAGATTGCAAGCCATATAGATGAGCAAGACAAGAGCACGCAATCAGGAAAAATGAAAACTGATTTGGACCAGTCAAGGCAGAAAGAAAGTTCAATGGAAAGCACAAACTGCCTATTGCATCGGAAAGCGAACAGCCAACAAGCGCAGTCTTGATGAGATTGATGAGAGACACGCCATGCCAAACATGCCAGATTGCAAACATTCTGCACTCGTATCGCTAGATTAGGATAGACCACTGGCATCATAAAGTTTCCTGGGGGGCCTCGCTTTTACTACACCTAATCATACTTCCAAGTCCCGAGACCTCGACCTGTGTCTGATACAGTCTGGAGCAGGCGGTTTTAAATGGCGGCGAATATGGTATACTGTCTTAATCTTCAGAATCGTATATTGGCCAAAATAACAACTCGATTTCAACCAAACTTTAGTAGTAAGTTAAGTACTACCGAGTCTATAGGCGACTTTTTTTTGGGTTGCTATAACTGTATAAATGTGGGAGTTATTAGCAAGTAACTTTCCTCCAACAAGGACCCTTTCTTTCGCTGGAGACTGTACATCGGTTCAGGTTTCAATTAAGTAGATTCAGTCAGTACCCACCGACGGAAACCAATACATGACGAGGCATGATGAAATAGCTAGTGATGTCAACGACTCGACTCGGCTCGACGGCATTCGTCCTCAAGTCGAGTCAATATGGCCGACTTCAGTCGATAAGTCGAGTCAAATTTCAAGTCGACTTAGTCGAGTTGCAAAATCACGAGTGGAGATGATTAGACGCAAAGGTCCGAGTCAATTCGACTCAAAACTCGACTCAAATTAAACTTTAAAACTGGACTGAAGAGTCGACTCAAAAGTCGCCTCAAAAGTCGACTCTAAAGCCGACTCTAAAACTTGACTCAAGAGTCGACTCAAAGGTTGACTTTAAAAGTCGACTCAAAGTTCGTCTCTAAAAGTCGACTCAAATGTCGAATCTAAAAGTCGACTCGACTGTCGATTCTTAAAGTCGACTCAAATTTCATTCTTAAAGTCGACTCAAATGTCGACTCAAATGTCGACTCTAAAAGTCGACTCAAATGTCGACTCTAAAAGTCGGCTCAGAAGACGACTTGACTCAACTTGAGTCCAGTCACTTGATTTCCCTAGAAATAGCTACTTACAACTGCTGAACTCTTTTAAAAAAACGCATACAGTAAGTTGTTTCTGCACTCTCGCGGAAAAAAGGCCGTTTCACTATGCCAGTAGCACCCGATGTGAAACCGGATTCACTAGTCAGGGGTCGAAACTAGTGGAACTCTTGAGTTGAAAATTTAACCTTCTAAGCTAGTGAAACCGAGTCCTAGTAAAACCAATTGCAC
>JAIQCU010000714.1:0-11267 GCA_022114935.1 Leptestheria dahalacensis
AATTCAGTTTTCATCCACTGGAAACTTAAGTAGGAATGAATTATTTTTAACATTCAAAGTTATAAACTGTCAACACTGGTTAAACCATGACAAGGTCACCTTCGTATCGTGTACTACCTTACAATTAAGTGACATCTAGAGATGATACTCTGGCGCTGGTAAACACGGGTTCAGTGAAGAGGTATTTTTTCTCCCTCTGGTTTTTCGCCTCAAAACTGTTGATGATGTTTATTACAGGAGGAAATACTAGGTAGATAGCGTCGTTTATAGCCGGTGGCGAGATTAGATAAGCCCCGCTATCCTGGGCGTAGTTCGCGTGTCTCTTATAAAGTGGTTATAACGTTTTAACTCCCCCGGAACTTGAGATTTCTACGAAATATTGTCGAGTATTTTTTTCCCCAGATTTTGTTGTATTTTTTATTAACTTATTTTTAAAATTACACGTGTTTATAAAAATTAAAAAAATTAAGTTAAATATCAACAAAAGAATTTATTAAAATTACAGAATAAAAATTTGAAGGAAAAAAAAACGGCCGTGCGGCAAATTAGTCGTGTAGGTCTATTGTTTAGCGGTTTGTTCACCTCACAGCCGACTTGGCTTGTGTTGTTATCATTGCGTCTAACGTGACCGACACGCATGACACGCCCGGTCGGCTTCTTCACGCCATATCTCATATCGACGGCCTTTTTTTATTATTTATTTTTTTGTTTATCTGGTTATTCGGTTATTTATTTATTTATTTAAAAATAGGGTTTCTTGCTGGGGGAAAAGTTGATCGCTGATGGCACCCAAGTTTATAAAGATAAAAAAGCCCAAAAATTAGTGAATGTAGGTCAGGTAGTGCTTTATACATTGGTAAAGTTTCATTGAAATCGGACTGTAAGTTTGGCCGGAATAAAATCTTAAAGTTGGAAAGATCCATCGTTTCCTCAACCATACAGAATCCGGCTTTTTATTGGCTCTGGACTCTTACTTGATTATCTAACCTGTTGATATGTGAAATAGATGTGTGTTTGATGGGAACGATAAACGGGTAATGGGCTGAAGATCCCCAGTACCTCGCATATGTCAGGAAATTGTAAGAAATGTGAGTGGAATGGCGAGTAAGATGGCGGCTGTTTCAAGGGTGTATAGCTCCCACGTTTTCAAAGGTAGGACAACCCAAAAAATACCGAGTCTAGACCAGGTCATACTTGATGCACATGTCGAGTTTCGTTCAAATCGGTTTGTTAGTTGCGCCAAAATAAAATCCTGAAAAAGCGGCGAATTACTTTGATTCCCCATCATTCAGGACCCGATTTTTTTGCTCTAGGTTCGTAACTGCTTTGTTGGTAAGCAGACAGAAACTAGGATTGGGATCGAAACGACATAATTACGATAACACACGTTTCCATGGCAACAGTTACAGTACATAGGGAATATCAACTGTAATCGGAAATACGGATCCCTCAATCAAATTACTTAAATTATCCAAGTAACTGACGTAACGTTAGAATATGTTTTCCGCTATTGTGCAACAGATTGTCCGTTGTTTGTGGGCCCCGGGGCGTTGGGTTTTGCTTACGTTTTACGCAGTTCTCAGGAATGCGTCGCGCAGTAGAATTACACCGCCGACAAGCAGAGGGAGGGGAAAAAAAATTGAAGCACACTAATGATGGAAAGGGCAAGGCCACTCGGTTGATGCGTTATGTACCAACATGCAATGAACCGCCCGGACAAAGTCAGTGGGTAGAAATGTAGATACAGAGGTAGATAGATGGATAGATAGATGGATAGAGTGTTAAAGAGATGGACAAATAGATAGATAGCTAAATTGATAGATATGTGACAAATAGATGGATGGATAGATATTCAGATATAGATAGAGAGATTTACTGATAGATAGGTACAGAGAAATGGATAGATAGATAGATAAAGATGGAAGGATGGGTAGATAGATAGGTAGATAAATGGATAGATAGATATGGATGGAAGGATGGATCACTAAATAGATAGATAGACAGGTAGGTAGATGGATAGAGTGCTAAAGAGATGGACAAATAAATAGATAGCTAAATTGATAGATAGATGACAAATAGATGGATGGATTGATAGTCAGATATCGACAGATAGAGAGATATACTGACAGAAAGATACAGAGAGATGGATAGATAGGTAGGTTGGTTGATAGATTGTTAGATGGACGGTTAGATAAAGCATGTAGGTTAGATGGATAGAAAGATTGACGGATAGGTAGATAGATGGATAGCTAGAGAGGTGGATGGATGGATGGATGGAATGATCGATAGATAGATAGGAAGATAGACAAATAACATGTAGGTCGAAAGGTGAGTTAGATCGAAGGACAAATAGAAAGATAGGTAATAGATACATAGATGGGTCGTTAGATAGATAGACAGATTGACCGACATATCGATGAGTAGATAAATAGGTAGGTTAAATAGATAGGCAGATAGATAACAGATTGTCGAGTTATGCCTGAAATTACAACACAATATTCCCCATTTTTCCCTTTTGTTTACCAAAAAAAAATTTAAACCGTAAATTCAATTTCATCAAAATTAAGTTAATCAATGATTGAGGGCCATTAATTTTTTTCCAATTAATTTCAAAAAATTTAACCTTTCGCAAAGGTTGTCGTGATTTTCCCCCGTGAAAATAAAGGAAAAGCTCGGGAAGGAGAGGAACGAAACGCAGAGTCACCGTGTCGACATTATATCGATCGGGATTATCGGTTATTAGGAATAACGGAATCCGATTTGCCCTAGCGAGTCGTGTAGGAAGCACGAATATATCGAAAGTATGTACACAAAGTCGTTGACTTTTGGGACACGACTGTGAAGGACTCTTTGCCGACCACAACAATGCGCAACTTTCGTCCATAAAATTGTCGTGTTTTTTTTTCCCCCTCTCCGAATTGGTTTATGGTTATCCTCATCTGCATACCTTAATCAGACAGCGTAAAGTATTGTGTTGTAGTTTAGTGTAGTTTAATTAAGTTTGATTCGACGTCTGAATAGTCTGATGTAGTTTTCACAAATCCAGAGTTGTAGTTAAACTAATTTATTTGTATATCATTAATAAAGAATATGAATTATGAAGGAATCTCCATAGAAACGAGACGCCATATTGTCCGGGGACTCCCGCGGGGTTGGGTTTTAGTGATGAACGATATGTTGAACAGTGTTGAATCTGCTGATTACCCCGACTGACTTGTAATGGAAGCAAGTGTGATGGACCTTAGTGTTCAAACAGCTCTTAGTGTGATATATAGTTTGGGAAGTACGATGAGGAAGTGATGAACGATGTGTTGAACAGTGTTGAATCTGCTGATTGCTCTCACTGTCTGACAATGAAATGAATCTTAGTGTTGATACAGCTCTCTGTGTGGTGAATAGTTGGTGGAATACGAGGGAGTAAGGGATGAACGATGTGTTGAACAGTGCTGAATCTGCTGATTACCCTCACTGTCTTACAATGAAAGCAAATGCGATGAATCTTAGTGTTGATACGGCTCTCATAACATGGTGACTATAGTTGGTGAAATTACAATTGAGTAAGTGATGAACCATGTGTTGAACGATGATGAATCCGCCGATTACCCTTGCTGACTTGCAATGGAAGCAAATGTGATGAACCTTAGTGTTCAAACAGCTCTTAGTGAGGTGAATAGTTGGTAAAATACGATTGAGTAAATGATGAACGATGTGTTGAACGGTGTTGAATCCTTTTACTATCCATCCTGTGTTAAAATGGAGCCTATTTAGGCTCACCAAATAGAGTGGTCATTTTAAGTGATGAACAACGTGTTGAACGGTGTTGAATCCGTTGACTGCCCACATATCTTCACTATAAAACTTGCTAAATAGCTTGATTCATTAAAATTTAATGTAATCAATCTTAATGTCCACATCAATCTCTTGATTTCATACAGATAGATAGATAGGCAGATAGAAAATATAGATAGACAGATGGGCATAGAGATGGATTGGTACACAGATAGATAGATACGTTTCCATGACCTTGAGATTCTTGTTCAAGAATCTTGCCCGTATTCTGGGAAAATCTGCATGTCGCTGTCGTCTTTCTTTTGTTGTTTTTATGTTGACTCTTTTTCAAATCTGAAATGAAAAGTCGTGAAAGTCGCAGAGGAAGTATTTCTCCAACTGGCGCCGCTGACGGGCAGCAAAAACAAGACGCGCTGTGATGGACTTTTTCGACTTGACCTTCCACTTAATTCCGATGAACCGTGGCTGGAATGCGTACAATGCAAACTCGTTTGCTGGAATATTCTATTTCCGGCTTCGAGTTATTATTGTAGTCCATTGTTTTTTTATTTTATTATATCTAATTTATGATCATTATTATTGATCTAATTAGGTATGATGTTAAGTTTATTTTTGAGTAAAAAAAATTCTGTAACAAGTATCGTTTTTTTGTAGATTTTGTGGGTTTATTCGGTATTTTCATATCGGTTTCCGAAGCCTTTCTAAATCGGGTCCTCTGCGCGAAATAAATGTTGCGAAAATTTTTGCGATTATTGCAAAAAATACGGTGAAAACCACCGGTTTGTTTACAGTATTGCCAAAGTTGTCCAAAAATTTTCCGACCATTTTGTGATTTTTTAAAGAAATTTTTCCCGTTGTGGGACCAGTTTTAGACGTCAAAAAACGGTCCTCTCCCGCGGAGAATTTAATAATCCAGTTACAATTTGATTACTGGTATTAAACATATTATACGAAATTGGGTTTGGGTTTTAAATAGAGAGTCTTGTGTGGGGAGCTATTTATAGAAACAATCCGATAATAAATGCACGGGCGCCCTGAGAACGAGTCTGGGTAGCTTACTCATTAATGCAGGCGGGTCCGGCCGGGTCCCCGTGTGTCTTGTCTAATTGCCCCTGTTCCTTTATTGCGGCAATGAATTATGCTTTTCTGCTTCTTCATTTCTTGGAACCGTCCAATATACTTTATTCGCTATAATTCCCCCGTCCCCATCCCCTGAAAATAATCGACCTCTGCGAAGTGCCAGTTGTAACATTAATCATAACCGCGTTCATCAATAGAATATTACCATGTTTATACCTGCATAATCTATTTTTGATTTGAATAAAATTTTGCGGTTTTTTTGGTTATACTGTATTTGAAATGAGGTTACATTTATAATTAATCAATAGTTTAGGGACTGGTGATTTACTGAATTAATAGTTGTTAGTGGATAGATAGATGGAAAGTTAGGGAGCTAGTTAGATAGGTAGGTAGATATATAGACAGATAGCCTATCTGTCTATATCTATGTCTGAGATATGTGGACATATAGATGGGATGATAGCTTAGATAGACAGATAGGTGGACAGATAGATAGAAGATAGTTAGATAGGTAGGTAGGTAGGTAGATAGAATAATAGTTAGGTAGCTAGGGTAGATAGATAGACAGATATATAGGTAGAGAGATAAATAGATAGGTGGGCAGGTAGATAGAATGATAGTTAGATAGCTAGGGCAGATAGATAGAAAGTTAGGCAGATAGATAGACAGACATGTAGATAGGTAGCTAAATGGATAGATGGCGGATGGAGGGACAGATAGGTAGATAGCTGTAGGTAGATAGATAGAGGGATAGGTAGTTAAATAGATAGGTTGACAGATAGTTAGATAGCTATAGGCAGATAGATAAACAGGTAGATAGACAGATAGTTTGTTAGATAGACAGATAGTTAAATAGCTAGGCAGATAGATTGACAGATAGTTTGTTAAATGGGTAGGTTGACAGATAGTTAGATAGCTAGGCAGATAGGTTGACAGATAAGTTGTTAAATAGGTAGACTGACAGATAGTTAGATAACTAGGCAGATAGCTAGACAGATAGGTAGATAGGTACTTAAATAAAATAGATAGTTAGATAGACTAACTCTGGGATTAAAGGACTGGAATACTTTTTACAAAAACATTTCCACACACACACCCAAAAAAAAAACGCCAAAAAATCAACGACATGTCTTTATTATAAATAAGAGGAATAAAATATTAGATCGAAACAAAAGGTGTGACCCGTTCCACGTCGTCACGAGACGTGCATTACACATGTTCCAGCGTTCTGATTAAGGCAAAGGAACTAATGGAACCTAATGGTCGCTTCTATCGAAGGGGTTCGCTGACTCGACCAATCAAAAACCGGCTTTTTATATTTCCCAAATCAAGTGTCCCTTTGCCTAAAACGGAATCCGCTCTCTTTCGAGTGCTATTACTTGCAAGTGAACTTTAATTGCAAACCCACATGGAGCTCATATGGATAATATAACCCCTGGGGGTGCTTTCCTCGGTATCCACGACGCCCATTTCCTCTCTATCCCTGTGCGTCTCTCAACAATCTTTGCACTTTTTAAATTACATTGAAATATAAACGATATGTGATATATATCATTCAACAAAATGATAATAATATTAAGGTTATGCATGATGACGTCATCCCTCACCCCTTTTTCCCCCCTCGGATGTCGAGGACGGGACGGAGGGTGAACGACCTTGAACGTCCTTGACGTCGAAACACACACACAAATAGCCCTCCCAGACGAGCGCTAAAATGAATCTTACCTTCCCTCTCCCCTGAAAACCGCAGGTGATGATTAGGGTCTCCCGGTGCAACATGGGATGATTTTGTCCCGCGGGGGGGGGGCTACGAATCTTGGGAGAATCCTCCCATGAATCCCTAATTGAAATGATTCAAACCCTGATTTTGCTTTTCTTCTACAATCAACAAACTTATCTTGAATTGAATTAAAGTTAAGTAACGGTGTGATTCCTAGAATTGTGGAGGGTTAGAATGAGTTTTTATGAAAGTTGCGAACCCCCCGCCGGGCTGTATTCTCGGTTTGGAGAGGGGAAAATGAGAATAGGATTTTCACCCCGTGTTGTAACGTCGTGCAACGTAATCAGTTCTCATTTTCCCGGGATAGTTTTTAAGAAAAAAGACTCGAAATTCCCAGCCCTGATGGCGCCGTTGTTATATTAAAACCATTAAGGGATAAAGGGAGGTTTTTTTGGTAATTTTTCTCTCTCTTTTCTTTGGTGAAGGAAAAGGACGCATACCAGGAGATAAATTGCTGTTGCTGTTGTAATGCGTGTGTGTGTGTGTGTAGGGTTTTTATTGTGGTTGTAGTTGGATTTAGTCTGTTGTTGTTGTATATCGAGTCTCGGGTCAGGGAACCTTTGTTTTAGTTGGTTAATTTTGATGAAGGAATTTGATGGCTTTTTCTTCTCCATTGGTGTAGCGAGGATTGTTAATTACTGTTTAGTGTATTTATCTATCTATCTGTCTATCTATTTCGCTGTCTATCTATCTATCTGTATGACTATCCATCTATCTATCAATAAATATTACCATAGTTTGTGATGTAATTAGCCACCGAGTTGATGCGTGCAGTAATACAGGGCTCCCTTGAGGGTAACGTAACAGTTTACATTGGTAATGTCATGATATTAACCTGATCGTTAATACAGTTCAGTGTATTGATAGTTTATGACTATTATTACGTTAATGAGTAGGTAGAGCGTTACATGAATAACTATTTTAGTAGAGACCAGACAAACAGTGGATGGATAGATAGATAGTTCGGTAGATAGTCAGATAGATAGATAGACAGATAGATGGATCGATAGATAATTAGATACGTCGATGGATAGGCAACTAGAAAGACAGATCAATAGATACATTAATAGATAGATAAATAGATAGGTAGACAGATAGATAGATAAATAGATAGATCGATAAATAGATAGGTAGACAGATAGATAGATACACAGATGGATAGGTAGGTAGTTCACAGATACATAGGTAGACAGACAGATAGTTAGATAGATGTGTAATAATAGCGTATATTACGCAAGTCTGTAAATTGTAAACCTGCGTACAGAGGAGCGAGATAGCGCTAGGGGCGTTATAATGTTTCAGCCGTCTTATTGCTACTTAATGTTTCATGGCTTAATCGTTTTACGAGCGAGATTGCAGTAGGACGGTGGGTAAGGAAGGACATTGAACTGTATAGAGTCGAAAGCTAACGAAAGTGGAATGTCACGCGGGGTGGAAGATTTCGGTTCCCCGTGTGGGAAAAGGTTCACGGCCAAGGTGAACGCGGGAGGGGTCAAAGGTCAGCAGGTACTTTCCGCTTGTTGCCTTGGTGCAACCAGAAACGCACCCGCTGGCCGTTTCTATCTTATTATCGCGTCCGCTGTCACCAGCGCCGGGCCTCATTACGAGGCATTAACCCGGCCATTTGGTTTTCTTCTCCTCGTCTTTCTCTCTCTCTCTCTCTCTCCCCGGGTGCTTTTTATGACCAAAAAAAGAAAATCTAAATAATAAAGAGCTCAACCTTGTGGCAGACTTGAGGGAAAAGAATTGATAATCCTTTGTATTGTGTTCCAAGTAGATAGATGCATTGGTTTACTGAGGAAAAGTTGATCGCTTATAACACCCGAGTGTTTAAAGATAGAACAACCAAAAAATTACCGAGTGTAGAACTGCTAGTACTTTATGTACTAGTCGAGTTTTGTGTAAATCGGGTTGTTAGTTTCGCCAGAATAAAATGCCAAAGTTGACAAGATCCGTAGTTCCCTACCATTCAGACCTGCTGCGCACACATTTTACACTTATGATGATGATGAAACAGGCATCTTGAAATAGATAGGGAGACATGAAGGTAGGTTGGTTAGATAGCTAGATAGATGAATTATGCTACTTGTGGTATGGGTAGATAGATAGGTAAGCAGAAGGCTAGTTGGTTAAAAAGGTAGATCGATAGAAAGATGGGTAGATAGGTAGGTAGTAGTTAGATGAACAGACAAGTAGTTAGCTAGATAGATAGACGGATGGGTAAAGAGGTAGAGAGACAAACGAGTAGACAGATAGCCAACTAGCTTTGATCAATTGGAAAAATCGATCGAGAGATGCAAAGGTATAGGTCGATAGATATATTGATTGATACTTTGATAGATATATAGATAGATAGGTAGGTAATAGTTAGATGAATAGACAAGTAGTTAGCTAGATAGATAGACGGATGGGTAAAGAGGTAGAGAGACAAACGAGTAGACAGATAGCCAACTAGCTTTGATCAATTGGGAAAATCGATCGAGAGATGCAAAGGTATAGGTCGATAGATATATTGATTGATAGTTTGATAGATAGATAGATAGATAGAGCGTATGGTTTATAGTCTTGCCTGTAATTACTGAATTAAGTTAACTGAAATAAGTTACGTACTGTAGTTCTCATAGTTTGTGAAGAACTGAGTTTCTGGATTTGATTGTAGAATCGATTATTACCTCAGTGGTCGATTATTACCGTGAGAGCGAGAGAATAATCAATTAAAGGGTGTTAGCCACCTGTTCGGGAGTTCGTTATAGCAGCCGATCATAAAAATCGGTTCATATTGGCCCCGGGGCAAGCGCTGATTTATCTATTAATCAAGCCACCTGGATTTGCGGGGGTTCGTAACGTACTGGTACAAAGTTGATTGCTAATTGCTCTTACATTTACAGCGGTATTGCAACCCAAAAAATACTGAGTGTTAACCTAGTAATACTTAATTGACTCTTAAAGTTTCGTTGAAATCGGTTCATTAGTTTGGCCAGAAAAAAATCTTAAAAGTTGCAGTTTACCGTAACTGCCCGCCATTTTGAACCTGTTTGAAACTTTTAAGTGTCTTTAAAGATTTGATTATGTATTCAATAGATTAATGCGAGTGGCTTTAACGTTTGATTTATGTGTGCGTTCGTCTTAACGGAAAAGTCTTGAAACTGTCATATCTACAGTCGCCAGAAATCTGCATTAGTAACGAGTGGCGTTGTGTGTGTGCAACAGCAGATGGTTGAAATCCTGTGCGTTAAACTGTTGTTTCATCAGTATAACGTCCCTTCTTGTTACATTTTCCCGTGTAAATATATTATCGCCGATTTAACTCAAGTGTGTAGTTGGATACTTAGATAAGATAGGTAATTGGATAGATAGATGGATATGTAGATAGATAGATATAGATGGATAGATAGATAGATAGATAGATAGATAGATAGATAGATAGATAGATAGACAGATAACTATTGATAGATAGATGGACACATAGATATAGATAGGTAGCTAGATATAGATAGATCCAGATAGGTTGATAGATAGATAGATGTAGGTAGATAGGGAGATAGGTATAGATAGATAGACAGATAAATATTGATAGATGGATGGACACATAGATAGTTGGATAGATAGATATAGATAGATCCAGATAAATAGATATATAGATAGATAGATAAATAGATATAGACGAAAGATAGATGGATATATAAAATAGATAGATTGATAGATAGATAGTTAGAGAGATAGATAGATAGGTAGAAAGATAGATAGATAGGTAGGTAGATAGATCTTTAGTCGCGTTACTCGGCAAAAACATACTCGTCACACTCTTGCACTTGTCTTTTTGAACTGCTCAGGACTGTGCTGAAGGAATCTTTAAAACCAAGGAATGATTCTCGTACTCCAAGAGTCAAGTCGAGTCAAACGTTTGAGACTTGCTATTAAGATGGCGTGTTAAAGTTAATGGTAATTAGAAAAAGTCGCGGTTAGAGAAGAAAAATTCACAATGCCTTTTGCACGTCTTGACGCGAGAGATGTGGAGCCCCCCCTCGGTGCACTCCGCAGCACTTTGAAACTTCAAGTACAGGTGCAAGTTTTATGAGAGAACTGTTCGGAACTTTTGTTATCTCGTTTTTTGCAAGGTCAACATCCTCATGAATTTCTGCCATATGCTAATATATGGCATATGTAATCTTCAAATTAGCAAAATAAGTCTTTCTTCTGTAATGCGCTAAACATTGGATAGTCAAACCATCGTTTCTCGGCTATTTTTACAAAATATTGGTGGGTGGATGGATGGATGGATGGATGGATGGATGGATGGATGGATGGATGGATGGATGAAATGGGTAGAGTATAAACCAATAGGTAGATGGATAGATAGGATAGGTAGTTAGGTTGGTAGATAGAGAGATGGAGACATAGATGGATAGGCAGATGGATAAGTAAATGAATACTGAGGTAGGTAGGTGGGTAGATCGATCGAACGATGGATAGACGGACAAATAGATAGAGAGTTAGACAGATAGGTAGATAGAATGATAGACAAATAGATAGATAGAGTTATAGGCGAATAGTAAGATAGTAGTAGGTAGACAGTTCGATAGAACGATGGATAGACGGATAGATAGAAAGAGGAGAA
>JAIQCU010000714.1:11363-38079 GCA_022114935.1 Leptestheria dahalacensis
GATAGATAAACAGACAGATAGATAGACAGAATGATAGATAAACAGACAGATAGATAGACAGAATGATAGATAAACAGACAGATAGATAGATATGTAAGTATAAAGATAGATAAACAGACAGATAGATAGACAGAATGATAGATAAACAGACAGATAGATAGATAGATATATAAGTAAGTATGTTGATACAGTAAATATGCTTGATGTCATCTTTTTTCTCTCCCTCTGCAAATAATTCCTTGACCCACAAAGTCAGCGGCGCGGTCAGCACGTTGCAGTTTTGTTCAGGCAAGGCGATGGTTTTTTTTTCCCTCTTCCTTTGATGAGTCGAGGTTTGTAAGCGTGATAGTTTTTGCCGTTCATCAAAAGTGGGCAAAAACTATAAAAGTATAAAAGTAGTAATCAAGAAACGGAGGATTCCTCGTGTCCTTGTGTGTGTGCGATCGTAACAAACGTATCCGCATTGTCGGTAATTGGTAGGAAAAAACTTTTTTATAAAAAAAAACTTGGAAAAATTCCAAGGCTGGTGGCATCAGTATAACGTAATCCAGCAGGACTTTTGATTCAACATGACGAGGTGAAAGACTGCAGTGTTATCAGTTAGTAGCATTTAACATGTCTTTCTTAAACACATAACACACTTGTCGTCCAAAGGAATGACCAAATACACTACCGAAAAGATATACATACGGGGCGTAATACCCAAATACAGCAGTTTTGTATGTCTTGAATCTTATCATATCATTATCATTATCTTGTCATCATTGGTTATCATCGTCCAGCTGAGTAGCAATGAACTTCTCCGAGGTAGTTTAGTACCAATGGTTAATGGAAACCCTCAGACGTTCGATACTTGTGAAAGATGTGCAAAGGAGAGGGGGGTCGGTCGTAATAGTATTGTTGTGTTGAATGTAGTGCTTACAGTACATGTCATGTTCACACGAAGATGTAGAGTAGATACACAAGACTGCATAGTAGATATTGTGTAGACAGTGCAAGTACGACCCTGCCATATTGTTATATCAAACCACGTAACCATATTTAGTGACGTGCAAAGAACGGTGGTAGATGTTGTAGTCGTTTTTGTAATCGTTAGACGCAGTACATACGTATGCACCCGAGATTCCGTATGAAATCGCGCACATGTCAAGTATAAACATCGTCAAATCCTTACGTATGAACACATGCAATGCACACATCATTATCTAGTTATATGCAGGGAACGGAGAGGTATGAAGTTCTGATAGCAAAGTAGTAATAGCATCTTTCGCAATCCTTCTATAACAATTTCAGTGCTAGTAAGACTACTTACGACAGTATGCATCCCTCGTTTCTCGCGTGGAAACATTACAGTCGACTTCAAGATGGCGGGTCACTTTAAAACGCACAAGTCCTGTGGAATATCCAATAAGCAGATACTTTCTTGAATGTCAAATACATCACATCATGTATTGATGGAATGATTGACGTTTCAAGTAAACGTGGGGAGGTCTACAAAACAGAGGGACGAGCACAATATCAAACTTCCCTACATAACGTAACCTAACCTAACCCAACCTAACCTAACCTAACCTATGCCCTTAACCCTCAACCCCCTGGACCTTTACCCCCAAAAATACCTCATGCTGGGTTCAAGATAACAGGCGTAGACTTATAAACTTCTATTAATTATAATCAATATATAAATATTATTTTACTTAAAAGTGGACAAATTTAGTCTTTTCCACGGTCACGTAACCACCGCTTTGCGCTTGTCTTGCGTAATTTCGAGTGTCTTGTCAACTTGGTCCGAAACGAGATTAGAAAATTCCTAACCCCTTTTGTGAGCCTGATTATTCTCGGAAACTTCGGAATGTAAATCTCTCTTTTCGTCGATTCACAAACCGAGATTGAAAGACACGGAGGAAGATTCTTGTTATTTCACACCTTTTTCGAGACTGGGGGACGATGACACTGCAAGTTGTCGAATATTAATTAAAAAGGAGGAAAATTTTCCATAATTTATTCATTTGTGCAAAGTTGATTTTTCTCCCGCGCATTGGGACGAGAGTCATTCATCATCATCATCACGTATCGATCTTTCATGTATATAGCTATCCCATTGAAAAAGGCCCGGCGCGTTCTTTACCTTGATAGTTTGAGATATCCTGTTAATTTATAAGATGACTTACCCTAACCCTTGGCTACTTAGTTAAACTAACATTTGATTTGATTAAGTTTTAATTGAAGCATGTATTGGTGTTTATTTTTTAAAGCAGGTGAAGTATGAAAAGGCTTTGAGGTTTTCCCACCAATGTTGAGAAAATTGATGAAATTGCTGAAATGAGAGGCATGGAGTGGAAGAATGTATGTGCCTTTCTGGTTGACATCATAGCGCGTGTTTGACTCGACCTTGGCTTTTTTCTCGAGATGACGACACATAGTCGGCCGCATCGTTCGCTCCTGACCCCTACGAAGGGGGGTCCGCTGCAAACGTGTCTCGTTATCCCACCGTTATATAGATAGGTAGGTATGTGAGTAGGTAAATGTATAGTTAAATGGATAGTAAGATACTTCGATAGATAGATAGATACGCAGTTAGACCGACAGATATTTAGGTAGATACACGGATAGATAGGTAGATAGGTGGGTAGGTAGATGTATAGATAGATGGATACGTAGGTAGACAGACAGATATATAGGTAGATACATAGAGAGATAGTTATAGATAGATAGCTAGGTAGGTAGGTATTGGATAGGTAGATGGATAGAAAGATACTTCTATAGATAGATAGATACATAGTTAGACAGACAAGTGTGTAGGTAGATAGATAGGTAGTTAGAAATAGATAGACAGATAGATAGGTGGGGAGGTAGATGTATAGATACACGGATAGAAAGATACTTCGATAGATGGATAGTTATAGCTAGATAGATAGATATATAGTTAGACAGCAGATATATAGGTATATACATAGACAGATAGTTATAGATAGACAGATAGATAGATAGATAGACAGATAGTTATAGATGGATAGGTTTATACATAGACAGATGTGTTAAGTTATATCTAGCCAAATAATTTGCATTCCAACTTACGTAATTAACTAATGGCGGTTAAACATTTAGTAATTAATCGCTGACCTATTCGGGTACTTTTCGGGTCGCACGTCAATGTGCTCAGCAAACTTGATTCCTACAGATTCTTTCAAGATTCTTATGGGTTTCAAAGATTCCTGTAATCACGTCCTTAAATCTTACATTCTGAGTCTAGCCGCTTGATTCTTAAAGATTATCCAAGATTCTTATGATGATGTCACTGCACAGTTCATATCTGATGTATCTATACTGTGGTTTCTGCGAAATCTCGGTATCTGTTCATAGTTAAGAATCACCCAGGGATTCACAGCAAGATTCTTTTACAACCTTGCTATTGGTTGTAACGATACTTCGTGAACCATCGAGTTTGTTACCTTTTTAATGAAGGAATTCAATCTTGCAATCTCTCACCCAGGGGATGACGTCATCAACATCCTTCAGTGACGTCATCCCTGTAGAGCCTTCCATCACTGACACGTTTCCCAGGAACCCTCGAACCTCTGTACACCTGTACGCGCCATGACGTCACTTCCGATGCCCGTATGACGTCATTCTTCTCTTTTATCCAACCAATAGCAATAATTCGACAACGCAATATCGAGTCAACACATTCAACTATCTCACATTCGATTCCAAAAACTAGTAGATCCATATCACCAAGCGTATTTAGGAATTCCATTGTGTCTTCCAGCGGTGAGATGGGGATCTTCCGAAGACTTGGCCGCTCCCTGTTTCCTTGCGGATGCAAGAATTTTTTTTTTCTTTAAAGATACCGAAGAATCATGACTGGTGTGTGAGGCAATCTTGCCGGGTTAAACCATCGAACCAGTTGGGTTAAAGAAAAAATATTGCGCTGAATCAACAAACGCCCTGGACAACTTGACAAAAATTATGTCGAAAACTGAGATAACCCTGAAATGTTCCATGACTTGCGTCACGTCGTCTCTTTTTTAGTTTTATATTTGTCCAGCGTTGTTTTGACAAGTGACCCCCGGTCTGTGTGTGTTGACCGATTTCGCATCCCCATGGTCACTCTGGTGGAGGAGGAGGAGGAGGGGGGGGATATCCCAATAGCCGCTCCTTCGTTTTCTCTGGTACACAACAAACACAACCGAAAAAGAAAACTTACAAGCTGTAAAACCAACACGAGATACAACTTTCACTTACTATATTTTTCAACATTCAGAAAAGTAATCGAATTTCTGGTTATCGTTTTAACCTTGACCGTGCTGAGCAGAGAGACCCCGTGGTCCTCATCATTGAATCTTAAGGAACGAGGTTCGAGAATGGCCTCGTCTACCGGATGTTTGAAAACTGCATTGAATCGTTATGCGTTTAAAATATTATGTATTTAATATATTGATGTATCGAACTGTGATATTCAGTGTAATTGTGAAATTAATTAAAATTCAATTAGATTAGATAGCCACTTACGGAGTCTTAAGATTCCCAAGGTCAACGGTAATCGTACAGAGAGATGGGTTCTTGCTGGGGGAAAGTTTGATCGCGTATTGCTCCCAAACTTACAAAGGTAAATTCACCCAAAAAATACCACGTGTAGCCCTAGTAGTCGTTAACACACGAGCAAAGTTTCGTTCAAATCGGTGTGTTAGTTTAGCCGAAATTAAATCCTAAAAGTGAGGAATTAACCATAGTTGACCACTACCATTCAGACGTACGAAATTTCCGATAATAGTGTAATAATCCTTTAGTGAAGTTAAATCAATTCTGGTGGGTTAAGGTTGATGTAATGGGTGTAGGAAGCCAGAAGAAGAAAAATGGGACGGGGAAAAATCGCGTTTGAAATTTCCGTGGGAAAACTGCGGACGTTTGAGCGACCTTGCCAAGATAAACTGTGTTACTCTTTTTTAATTTCCCAGTGGTTTTCTTCCCTCCTCTGAAAAAAAAAGTCGTGGGGCAATTTAACTCCAGCATTGAACTTCCGGCCTATGAAGTCTGATGCATTAATTGTAGTTTCTTACGTTGTTTCTCTTGATCCCTGGATTTTGAATTGGATGGTCAAGTTACATCAGACTGGTTATTTTTATTATTATTTTTTTAAATTTTATATGTTGTTGTGTTTTTTTTTTTAAATAAAGTGTGAACTTGCGCGGAAGATTCTTAACAGATCCCAACCGGTTACCGAACCTCAGTTCTGTCTATCTATCTATCTATCTATCTGGCTGTCTGTCGATCTATCTATATCTATCGATCTATGTATCTATCTAACCAATGTACCTGTCTATGTCGCTGTGCCATATCGATCCATCTATCAATCCGCCTATATCTATCTATGTATATCCATCCATCTATATCTAACTATCTACCTATCTATCAATCTGTCTATAACTATATATCTATATCCACTTATCTATTTATCTGTATCTACCCATCTATAACTAACTATCTATCTACCTGTCTATCTGCCTCCGTCTATCTATCTATCTATATCTACCAATCTATCTGTTTGCATCTATCTATGTCTGTCGATCTATCTGTCTCCCTATCTATCGATCTATCTATCTGATTAATGTAGCTGTCTATGTACTAGCTGTACCATATCGATTTATGTATTAATCTATCTGTCTGTCTGTCTGTCTGTCTATCTATCTATCTGTCTATATATGAATCTGTCTGTAACGATCTGTCTATATCCATCTGTCTGCCTATCTATCGATCTACCTATGGATCTATTTATCCATATCTATCTATTTAGGTGATGTACCTTTCTATGTATCTATGCCAGTTGGGTTCTGGGATCGGTTGGGGATCTGGCAATTTGCTGCCGGCGAAAATAATATAGTTTCCAAATGTTAAAGTTTAAGGTCGTTTGTATAATATCTGTGCGATGAGAGTTGTCCCAAGGTTGCAGTTTTTGTTTTTTCGCTCATCTTCGCTCATAAAAGGCAAATTTCTAGGTCGTTCGTGGAACCTGCGGCTAAAATATTTATAAATTAAAAAAAAAAAAATCTGAAAAAAGTGCAAAAATAAATAAATATAAAAATTCACACGAATGTTGATGAAGGGGAAAAAATTCGTGACCTTCTCTCTCAACTGGTGTTTCTCCTGTATATTCTCTTTAAGATGAGAATTCTTATAGACTCGAGTGTAGATAGATAGATAGATCGATAGATAGTTAGATAGATTTTTCACTATGTTATTATTAGCCAAACATTTATGCATAAACGACATATTAAACATAGTTTATTCTAATTAACTTAAATTTCTGAATGAAACTTGAATTAGTTAAATTTTTCTTAATTCGGTGAAATGCAAATTGGGCTTGTACTGAGAACCGTGTCAAGTTCTAGTTCGGAGAGTTACCACAAGTCTTGTAGCTTAAAGGTCACTGGAGTGAATCACGCCAAAATGGCGCTGTTTTTTTAGAATTTTTTTTCTTTCAACCAAATATTTTCAAAGTCAGAAACGGAGGACAATGCGAATTTGAAGGCCCCGTCTTCCGTAATTTCGGAATTTGTTCGACAAAAGAAGAGTGTAGTGTCGTAATTTCTTGTCAGGGACTCATCGTTCTGTACTCGTCCACGGGGAAGGTTGGCCCAGTGAACGGGGATTCACCAAATAGCCAAGATTCCCTGTTTGACGAAACACTGGGAAGGGATTCCATCTGGAATGGCGCAGTGCACGTTTTGTCTGTAGTGTGTAATTCGAAGGATTTTATGGAATTTCTGGAACCGCGTTGATTTTTCCCCCCTGTTTCTTAACCTTGTGATGAAAGTTTGAAGCGTTTTTTAGTGCGTATGCGCTGAATTATGGTGAACAGTTGGGTGGTTATCTAACTGTCTGTCTATCTATCTGTCTATCCCTCTGTCTAACCATCTATATATCTGTCTACCTTATCAATCTGACGATTAGTTTTGTCTATCTACTTATCGAACTGCGTATCTATCCATTCATCTAACCTTCTATCTACCTACCTATCAATCTATTAGTCTAGCTATATATCCGACTATCTGTTCATCTATCTATCTATCTAAGCATCTATTTGCCAATTTATCTAACTATCTGTCTATCTATCTATCGCCCTTGTATCTGTCTCTCCATCTATCACCTATCTATCTATCTAACTATCCGTTTGACCATTTTATCTATCTATCTGTCTACCCATCTAATCGTTGTCTATCCATCTATCACATACCTAACTCACTAACTACTGTCCATCCGTTTATCTGTTCGTCAATCTATCTATCTGTCCACCGATATGTCTGTCTATGTTCCTCCCTATCTGTCTGTCTATCTATCTATTCATCCATCCATTATTTATCTACCTGTCCATCTGTCGAAGTATGTATCTGTGAAACCATCTATCCACCCATCTGTTTAACCATCCTTCCGTCTAATTATCTATGTATGTATATACATGTACATCTATCTACCTGTCCATCTAACCAACTAGCCATCTGTCTGTCCATCCACCTATCTCACCATGTATCTAACCATCCATCTAACCATCTAGTTATCTATCTATCTATTCTATCTACCTACCTGTCCATCTAACCAACTAGACCATGTATCTAACCATCCATCTAACCATCTAGTTATCAACCTATCTATATCTATCTACCTGTCCATCTAACCAACTAGACCATCTATCTATCCATCCACCTATGTAACCATGTATCTACCCATCCAATTAACCATCTAGTTATCTATCTATCTACCGGTCCATCCAACCAACTAGCCATCTGTCTATCCATCCATCTAACCATCTAGTTATCTATCTATCTACCGGTCCATCTAACCAACTAGCCATCTGTCTATCCATCCATCTAACCATCTAGTTATCTATCTATCTACCGGTCCATCTAACCAACTAGCCATCTGTCTATCCATCCATCTAACCATCTAGTTATCTATCTATCGATATCTATCTACCTATCCATCTAGCCATCTGTCTATCTATCCATAACATTGACTAGATACTAAACTGCGTGGGATAGTCGTCATTTTGAGCACCAGGTCTCCACCCGATTGAATAAACACGAACACTAACATGAATACTGCAGCAGTCTTTTCTTCCTTGCGTAATAAGAGTGTGGCAGTCTTAATCGCGACGTTTGTTTTTTCGCAACGGGCGCGAAGTTTAATAAAGCATTTAATGGTATTTATTACCTTGGAAATGACTTTTTTCGCTTCAAGTTATCCATCTTTTCATTCGGCTTTTACAAGGTTACCGTAATAACTCCTCGCCGTGTCGTAAAGGAATTACATTCTTTCGCACAAAAGAGAGTAAATCAATTTCGCAATTTGGTCCATCTTTTTTTCCTATTTCCTCGTCCGCTAATTTGCAGCCAGATTTCACCGACCGTGTTACTCGTAATAAAGATGGCCATAAATTTCTTAAGTAGATACCTACACCATCAAAATCTAATTGTAATTCACTTAAGTTTTATAGTTGAAATCGCTTGTTTATCTATTACCTACCATGTCTTATTTCGTATTAACTTAACGGATTATTAAACTGAAAGTAACTGTAACTAAAATTAAACACTCGGACTTAAGATCGACAATTAAGCCATCGGCCATTTTAGCTCTAGGGTGATGGGAATAGACGCCAAATGAAATATAGCAATGTTGGGAGGAAGATTTATGTGTCAAATTTGAAGGTCCTATTTTTCGCGGCCAGTCGAGGAAAAAACCAACTTCTCGTACTTGAACCAAACAACAATTGTGTTGGTTTTTTTTTTTTGGGGGGGGGGCAAGGATAAGTGCCATAATCGAGTTATTACGGTCGAGGAGAAAGACCGGCGGTGTTGCTATTCGTTACTGCTGGAGAAGCATCTTCCTCCAGCAGTAGCGTTTTTCTATTGAGAAAAAGAAGAAATAATAATAATAATAACTTCCGTTAGGCCAGCGGCAAGGCCATCGACGTGCAACCGGGGGATGACGCTTCTTCCCGAAATATACCTTGAGCTAAACTAACCTGTAAAGAAACCGAACTGCTCCCATCTGTTCTGGAAAGCTTCAAGTTTCAATGTTGACAAGCTGGAGGAAGATTTAGTGGATCGCTGCATGCCAAGCTCGCCTAGGATTTGGAAATGCTGTTTAACTGAAACGAGGGATTGACAAGAATCGAAATTTTCAAACAATACTGTCGAAACGTTTGACTGCTCGCGCGGAAAAGAATGCATTTTAAGGGAGTTCTAAAAACTAGGTGAACTTGGCTGTGTCGTCAAGATCACCTAGGGTGTTTCTTAGTGTTGCTTTGTTGAGTTCAAAAGATGACACTTGGTTACATCATGATGGTAGATAGATAGATAGATAGATAGATAGGTAGACTGGTAGATAGATAAATTGGTATATAGATAGATAAATAATAGATAGATAGATGTAGAAAGATCGATAGGTTGGTAGATTGGTAGATACATAGATATATATATATCGGTATAGATAGGTAGGTTGAAGGATAAATAGGTAGAAAGATAGGTAGGTAGATAGACGGATAGATAGATACTTGCTAATCTCACCTAAGGTTTGGAACGCTGGGTTGCAGAAGATTCGGTTAACCGGGCCAAGCTAACTTAGAGTTTAGACTTCATTATGTCACATAGCTGAACCGCGGTAAACTAACAGATGACAGATGTCGCTTTTGAAACAGTCCTTGTCAAGGTCACCTAGAATTTAGAAATTGGTTATCATTGATTGGATTAGCATGGTCTAGGTCTGGTACCTAGTTGTGCAGCTACGAGGGACAGAAGAAGTGGCTGCTAAGCTCGCCTATGATTTGGAACTGTGCCACAAGCACACATTGGGCAAAGTTCGTACGAAACTGTCTTTGCCAAGATCGCCTAGACTTTAGAAATTGGCTACTATGATCCAGATTACCTCGGTGTAGGTTTAGTATATCCGTGTACACCAAGGGGTGACTAAAGTATGTGACTGCTAAGCTCGCCTAGGGTTTGGAAGCGTGGCACGAGCCAATGTCGCCTAGACTTTAGAAATTGGCTATAGTGGTCTAAATTAGCACGGCATAGGTCTGATAGTTAGCTATAACGCGGCAAACTAACAGCTGCCAAGCTCGCCTAGGGTTTGGAAGCGTGGCACGAGCCCGTAGATTGGCACAATAGAACTGGATTTTGTAGGTTACTGGTGTTCCGTGTTTGTTTGTCATCTTTTGCACTTGATTGCCAATGCGGGTCAAACGTCAGCTGGTCAAAAGTTCATGCTCTTACTGACCCTGTTAACTTGGGAGAATAAATCTCGACAGGCGAAACGACGACCCGTTACATAGCAGAGAGGCCCCGGTTCCAGACGCTGAGGACTTGTCATTGAAGAAAAAGAAGGACGATGAAAAGGAAGCTCGTTTCATTAATGTTTTGCTAACGGTTTATGCTGCCGACTGGAATTTGCGCATACATTCTTTGGCTTGTGCTGGCCCGGTTTTATTTACTTAAAAAGGGTCTTTTTTGTCTCCCCTTAAGTTCTCTGTGTCAGCGGGGCTGAGCCCATAGTGTCCGTCATTGCGATGGTCGCACAGAAAATTGATCATTGCGGTTGAGAAACTCACCGACAAAATTGTTTCAGTACACTTTTTACGGAACTGGGTCGTGGATTAGACGTTGGTATTTCTTGGTTGTATTGACCGTCGGTTGTTTTGGTCCCCCGGGTTGTGTAAAGTTTAACCAAGAAGTTACACTAAACTGATGTTATGGTGTGCCTGCACGAAGGTCTCGACAAACCTGTCTTATGTGCACTATGTTTCTATTTGTATATGTTCGTAACCTAGTATATAACTATATAGTGTTAGTGAATGTTAACCACAGTAGTAACAATACAGATAGATAAAGAGATTAACATAGATGGATAGGCAGGTAGGTAGATAGATAGATAGACAGACAGAAGGACAGGTGGGTAGATAGATAGAAAGATAGATATAGATAGATAGGTTGATATAGGCCGATAGATAAATGGATGTATAGATAGGTAGATAGATGGTTGGATGGATGGATGAATAGGTAGGCAACGGACAGATAGAGAAATGGTTAGGTAGATAGATGGATAGCTAGGCAGATAGATTACGTAGATAAATAGATATAGATAGACAGTCAGATAGGTAGACAGATGGCTGGTTGGATGGGTGGATGGATAGACAGATAGATAGATTGATAGGTTACCGACAGATAGACAAGATATAGATGGATAGATAGATGGATTTCGGTAGGTAGATAGATGCTTAGACAATCAAACAAGGAAAGTTTGCTCGACTTCGTACACAGGTGTCGACGTCATATCCCTCCTTTTCAACCGGTTGTTTCCTGAAAAGTTAAAAACGCTGAACCACACGAATGATCCTAATTATTCCACATCAAGAGGCGAACTATGTACGAGATCTCTACTGTTCAAAACCTGTTTCTGGTGATGGCTCTTTTACCCAGTAAAACCTCAATGTCGTCCAGTTTTTCACAGTCGGGTACAATGACTCGACTGTTTATGGATAGGCAAGGTTACTATTCATGAACTTCGCTAGTCGCACACAAGTCCCATTCAGTCATTTGGATGAAAAAAATCAACCGTTGGAGAATTTTCCTAATTAAATGGACGAGTCTAAAGACGGGGTCGTTAATTAAAGTTGCCTTTCTGAAAATTCCGTCTGTCCTAACGGTTTGAAACATTCTCTCGATGATAAATTAGTAGTTTCTGGATTTTTCAAAAGGATCTCTTCCTCCTTATATCCTTCACCTTATTATATTCTAATGAATAAAATATTAACTGACTTAACGGTAAGATAATCTCGTCAGGCTTTTTATTGTTTAGCCGAAAATGTTGGTGTGATAATAAAGCGGAACTGATTGCGGTGCCGACTCGCTGTTACGTCCAGCGAGCAGCATCTTTTTCGTGAAATGTTCTTGCTGGTGCGCCAGCACGATAGTAACAATGAATGAATGGGGGAGAAAAAAGGCCAAAATTCAGAAGCCCTGGGTAATATCGTTGTGTCAAAAATTTTGCAGATGATAGAGCTCGATAACAGGTTCATTCAACTCGGTTTGGTCAGTTTGATGTGATGTTTCCCAGCCTCGGAGATTATTGTACAAACCGTTGATTGGATTCTCCACGGTCGATGCTATCTTCAAGGCAAGAGTCACAGTGATAAGGGTTTTTTCTTCAAACCCCCTGTTTCAATGGGGCAAAAGGGTGACGGAGATATCCTTTTATTATAAGACGACCGCGCGCGCGAATGTCCAAAAGACAATCGGAAGCATTGTTTTCCACGTTACAAGCAAACCGCTTTTCTGTATTCCTCCCCGCGCTTCTGATTGTATCCATGTTTTTTTTCCCGTTCGTTCGAGAAACAAGCTACCTGACTGCACGTTCAGCAGCAAAGATATGCACAGTCTCATGACATTGGGCATTTCGAGTTAAAAATGATGTCGCAAGTCACGTGATGGTGGTTATTGAACTCAGTAGTGGTAATAATCTTGAAAATTTTCATAGTAGCGGTCCTTCATGAACTCCACGGCATCTTGGATATGTGAATGAAAATCTGAGGCTATATGGTCAGGAACACAGTAGTAAGTACAGTAGTAGTCAGTAAGTAGTAGTAGTAATAGTAGTAAGTGTGTAAGTAAGTACAATAGTCACGTTATCCTTCTGCAATAGCCCCGTAGGGTTTGGCGGTGTTACTGCCACTTACTTCTCGCTGATCTCAAACGAGCCACTGGTGCAAAGGGTTTAGACAGCTGTGACGTCATAGTCACGTGATCTTGGTAATAGACAGGTCGTAAGTAGATGTGTCCATACGGTGAGACCCTTTCGGTCTCGTGAAAGCCAGAAACGGAGGCAAGAGTGACGTCATAGTCACGTGATCTGGTCAGGTCGTTGGTAGATTTGTCCATACAGTGAGACCCTCTCGGTTGCTCGAAAGCCAAGAACACGAGTCCAGAGTGACGTCATAAGTCACGTGACTCTCCATCCTTGAAGTTGTCTCTTGGAATCCTTGTACTTTATACGTGAGTAAGGAAAACTCGAGAAAGCTCACTGATGACGTCATTGTCACGTGACCTCGTACATACATTCATTAGAGTGATCTTGCTATTAGCGGGTCGAAAACCCATAAAGTGACGTCATAGTCACGTGACTTCATTCCGATTCTCAGACGTCTTACAGAATCTCCATATTATTTATCCGAAAAGCGTCATTCGTGGGGTCATAATCACGTTAATTCTGTTTGTCTGTTAGGATCCAAGTCCATCCAAGCATTAGTCACGTGATGATTCGTTAATAGATAGCTAAACTTTACAGTTCAGGTTGGTGGAGAAAAGTTAATTGCTTATAGCTCCCACATTTTCAAAGATATAACAACCCAAAAAATGTCGAGTGCAGAACCAATGGTACTTGATGCACATGCAAAGTTTCGTTTACATCGGTTGGTTAGTTTCGACAAAATAAAATCCGAAGATGAGATATCTATTCTTTCCCATTTGCTCTAGACTATGAACATTTACTTTAAACTTGTGACCAAGATTTCCATGACAGAATTCATTCTGCTGGGAAAACTGGCTTTCAAGTGTGTCCCTGTGACGCACAACTTCGCTTTTTTTTCCTGTGTCGAGGAGTGAAGGCCGGGGCAAATTGTTGATTAACACAGAGAAATGCTCCACTGTATTGTTTTCCAGACTTGTCCATGTCTCCTTGAAAAAAGCGCGCTTGCCAATTCGCATGCTGCGGCTGGCACGGTTTTCTTTCACACGTACGACACATGGAACCCAAACAATGGCAGCGTGCTTCCGGCGAAATCTGAAATTTCCGGCCCCCTTACGGCGGTTAGATAAAATGATTAGCCTACATATTCACATTATATACCCAAACACACACACATGCGCTCTATTTGTAACCTTTTTATTTCGAGGTGAATATTTTCATATGTGTCGGTCAACCAGAAAACCGGTGCATTTCCTTATCCAGTCCAATATGACCTGTCTGTCTGTATCTTCAAATAGTTTAGTTTAACTACATTAACGGAAATGTTTGAAAAAGATGCAATGGGATTTTCCGTGGTCAACTTCGTATTGAGCAAGCGTTTAGTTAACGGTATTTACCAAGTTCAAGAGTGTAGATGAGAGAGACTGGTAAGACGTGTTTGCGGGTACAAGTTGGATTTACACGGAGACCCTCTTGTTTCCGAGTTCGTGATGTACAGCTCAAAAGCAAAGGGACTATGGACCGAGACGGGACGGGACCTGGGAAGATGGGATGGGATCCGGGGGAGAAAAAAGACAGCGATTAAGAAGTACAAGGAAATTCGACGACAGACAGAAGCATCACGCAATGGTCAATTTCTACTCAAGTTAACGGGAGATTTGGGGAAAAAGAAGGACGCCTCGCGAAACAAGCTGCTGACCGCTAACGGGACCTCTCCTTGATGCTAATTTGTTTTCACAAAGAGAAACGATGGAAAAAGATGAACGTTCTCCTCGCATCACAAACATAAACGTTAACCGGGAATGACGATTCTCTCTTTGGACATTTCCCGTTTCTGTGTCCAATTGTGCAAAAGGCAGCTCCGTTTTGACGACCACTAACCTCGTAACACTGCAGCCTGGAGAATGCTCCATATTTCCACCTAGTAAATGTGAAAACACGAAACTGTAAACGGTAAATTTTAAGCATGCATAGTTCTGACAGCCTGGTTTACCCTACCGAAGCTGTTTTTACCCAACCACGGATTGACCAGCTAACATATAGGTGCTGTGCATGTAGTTTCTTCGTAGTACTTTAGCTACGTATCAAGTATCATCATAATATGTACTGTCTTGTACAGTATACTCTATGATACCTATGACATCTTCGTATAATACAGTATATTATATAGTACAGTATCTTTGCAGTACCTTTGTCACACGTGTTTACTATCGTCATATATCTTAGCTATACCCTTAGTATCTTCGTAATATGTTTGCTATACAGTTAGCATCTCCGTAGTACCTTTGGCACAAATGTAATAGTATCGTCATATAACTTAGCTGCGCATTTAGTATCTTTCTAGTGCCTTTGCCACACATGTAGTATGATCATATCTTAGCTATGCAGTTAGTATCTTCATAGTATCTTTGCCAGACATCTTGTATAGTATAGTGTTGTCATAGTATGTTTGCCACATTACATAGTACCTTCGTAATAGCGTTGCTGCACAGTTAGCATCTTCCTGGTACCTTTACCACACATATGCAGTATCATCACATCTTAGCTATGCTTCATCTTCTGCTATATCTTCGTAGTATGTTTGCTACATCACATAGTACCTTCGTAGTATCTTTGCCATGCATTTAGTATCTTCATAATAAGCTAGGTACATACATATCATCTTCGTTTAGCTATGTAAGCGTAACATAGTATCCTCGCAGTATCTTTACTATATACTTGTAGTGTTTTGGTAATATTACACCTACTGTAACGTAATACCCTTGAAACAACGTTTGGCATACATGTATTATCCACACTCAATCAATCTACCTCTTAACTTACTGCTTTACCAATATATGGCTACTAATACCATAGTTAATCTTCAAACAATGATTACCATCTATCTGTCTATCCTTATACATGTATAGCCATACAATTTCCTATACTAGAAGTATCTTTGTTACATCTTAGTATCTTCGTTAAAACATCTAGTATCTTCGTGGACATACTACATTCTAGCACATTCACGTTAACTGTTGCATCTGATTGTTAACCACTCTGTTGGTTAGAAATATATTGTGTATACTTCGCATCGCTAACTACCGACGAAAAGCTGGTTTCCGTCAAGGCACCCACATCGTAAATGACCCGTGTAGTCGACATGACTTACGAAAGTCAGTAGTCAAGTCGTGTAAGCAAGCTTGTAACAGGTTCCTCGTTATATTAAAAAAACACGTTTCCCCGGCTACAACACGAGTTAATCCTCTCATTGGCGACTTAAGTCTATGATGCGCATGTCAAACATTTTTTCCTTCCGTTTTACCTTTTGGTTTCTGGTTTTGTTTGTTACTTAAACCCCTTTCTTTGTGGCTGTTTGCGAAAGTGTCAACGAGCAGGTTGTCGAGGAGAGGGTCACAGATACCCACAGTTCTCGAGTATCGCCTCGTTCACTCAGGTTACCGACTCGTTACAGTTGGATTAGTAAACAGGTTCAAGTGTCCAGTTGATTTATTTGACTTCTAGGAGTTTGTATGTTTTTACTCTGAACGGAGATTTTTGTTTAAAAAAAATAAATTAGATTTTTTATGTGTATAAAAAATTATAATAATTATAATCCTCTTAAGTTATTTTTTAATTCTAGGCTGTTATTTTTTTTCTAACCAAACGACTCGCACGATGTATCAGCTTGATGTACCATTTTTTGCTTGAACATATCCTGCCTGTGCCTACACAAAAAATCGCCGGATTAATGCCTCGTATCTTAAAAAAATGGTAGATTTGTTTAAACAAGAGGGCGAAAAGTTGTCAGGCTATATATCTAAGGGAAAAACAGCTTTTTTCCTCCTTTTTTTCAAACGAAAAAAAGTATCTTCATTTCTTGAAGATTGTCGAGGGGACCAGATTCAAAATATGATTTATTGTAAGAATATTTGAATGCGTAAGAATGTAAAAAAAAAAAGAATATGGGTATCATTGGCTCCCCGTCGATTATTATTTTAGCGCTGCAATTAAACGTCATTAAAGAGGTGATTTATTTTTTAGAAGACAAAAAAAAATAGTTATTATTATTACAGTGTCACTTGAACTTATTATTCGAGCGTTTTTCTGCTTTGGTTTTTTGTTGCGAGATAGCTGCTGCAACACAAGTCTTCAAGGTTGAAGATGCCTTGTTTTTCCCTCGGCCACTTGGAAGTTGTCGAGGTTGGGGGTGGGTGAGGAACGATTGCGGAGTCGAATTTTTTTTTCTGTAAATTTTCATATTTTTTTTGTTTTAATGAGAAAAAAAACGTTTCGTCAACTGTCTTGAAAAGGTCGTTAACATTCTAATCATTTGCATTCTGCAGCGGATATCAAAATATCAAAGTTCATTGTTATGTCCCTGTGTAACGCCAGCTATGAAGCCCGGACCCGCTGGGCACAAATCTCTTGTTCTATTCAACTTACAAATTTACGGTTCACTTGACTTGACAGGATTTTCTTCTTTGAATTAATCATCAACAGAACTGGACAAGTTGTTTTTTTGTTGTTGTTGTCAAGTGTGTGTATGTGTGTGTTTCCCTTCGGACGGATCAAGAGTTGAAGAATTGCGCAATTTATTTGGACATCCCGAAGTAGCCAGTTTCCTCCGTCAGTTCCACCTCCCCGCTGAGCGGAATTTTGTCCCCGGAGTGTTAAAAACTCTATCCCCCCTCCCGAAAGACGACGAGATAATCTCTCGCCGAAGAAGAACACGTGTTTTATGCCTGCTATCGCGCGTGGTATCTCTACATGTAACGTTTGTGACCGTCAGCTGTGAAGCTGCATGAGAATATTGAATTTTTCGATGTCTTTGTTTCTTCCAATTGTAAATGTTACCTGGACAAGAAATTAATTTTTTTCACGGAGAAAATTTCCATTGCACATTTTGGTTTTATATTTATTTGTATTGTTGAACAACCCTGCGAGGAATATTCGGATGTGACAACAGACCCTTCGAACCTGAAGAGCGATAGTGTTGTAGCGCAGGTTTTTTGCTTCTCTCCCGTCGAAATTTCAACGCAACCCACGCGCAATACGGTTTTTATGTTGAAACTGTTTCTGGAAGTACCAAACGGGTCCAGTATATGTGAATTAGTATCCCCCAACTGGTTTGCTGCTTCTTCGACCCTGGGGACCGAAAAAGAAGCTCAAGATATATAAAAGAGTCCGCAACTGCATAGCCAGGAGGGAATATTTAATTTACTGTTATGTTTTTAAAAAAATTTCACCTGATTTAAACAAGGATATGGCGTATTAAGCAACTGATCGATGGTCTTGATAGTTGTAAGTAAACGATTGTAATTTTTTGAAGGGTTCTTTGTACTGAAGTATCCTCTTCGACAAACTGGTTTCCCGCGTGTTTTTTTTTTTCTCCACCGAAACTTGTCAAGTTTGCCCTTTTCGACTATCGTTACTGTTAACGAGGAAGTGCTTCCTTGCCTGCTAGATTGGCTAGGATAGCACCAGGACGTGCGAATTTCAGATCCACTGGTCGGGATTGTTAACTTCTAGTCGTCCTCTTTGCTTTGGGAAAATAGTTAGCGACGGTAGAATCATAATCGTAATGCAGAAACCTGCTAATCGGATGTAGGAGACGATCTTAGTAAAATTTTAAGTTGAAATCGTTGGTTGGAGTGGAAGTACTTTTGCAACGGCATCGAGTGTGAAGACGAGTTACCTTGGCGTTTTTGGACGACGGACGAGCAAGAAGGCGGGGAGGAATACGAGGAACATCTAAATTTCTTTTGGATAAAAAATGAAACTGATTAAAAGTTTTAAGTTGATGGAATCGTCGAAGAAATTCTAAAAAAAATTCTCCAGAAATAATTTGAAGGGTGAAGACAGCAAACTTAATATGGAAAACGGAATTCCTATTCGTAAAACAGATCTTCAAATTCTGGCCCTGTTCTTCAGAAAACTGAAACTGAAATTTAAGACAACTGAACATTATGAAAGTCGATAGTAGTAAAAATTAGAAAATTTGTAATCGCTTGGAGTGGAAATACTGCTGGAACGGCACCGGGTGCGAAGACGAGTTACCTTGGCGTTTTGGACGACGGACGAGCCAGAAGGCGGGGACGCGGCGTTAGGTGGCCGGGGAGACGAGACTCTTGGGTGGGGTGAGAGGGCCGGGTGGGTAAGCCATCGGGTTGGGAGGCAACAACTTGCAGGGCCCAGGGTATTTAACGCTGATGTGACCGAGCAGAGCGCGTGAATTCTTCTGCAACCGCCAAGTACGCTGCAAGTGCAACGTCGCTGGCGTCTTGTGAAAAAAGTATCGTGAGCCTTTGCTGCTGCTACGTTAGCTCACCTCTCCCAGAAGGACTTTTCCCCAACTGAAAAAAACTCGAGGCAAAAGACCGAAATTTTTAACATCCAAGTCAGAAAATTTCGTGCTCTTTCTCCCCACATCACCGGAGTCTGGAGTCTCTGTACCTGCAGGAGCAAAGCAGCAAACCCAGGGAAACAGCAGAAGAATATCAAAAGGTAAATCTTTTGAAAACACGCGATCCTAGCTGTAATTAGTATCGAGTCGTTTAAGAGAGGATCTCAAAGCTGGGGATTCTCCCTCGTGATGGTTAAGGTGAAGGTTAACAAAGCTCGACGAGCAAAGAAATCTAATGAAGACTGATTGCGGACAAGCAAAAGTGCATAGTGGTATATACCGCACTGGTTCCTTTTCGTCTCATGTTTGATGCATGAAGATGGCAAACAATTCGCTTGTCCTTGAATTTTCCAGTCACGTTTTTTTATCCTAATGGTTCTCCCCGATCTTTTCTATTCTTCTTCTGTGCTGGGCGCATCCTTCATTAGCCTCACCAATAGAATGCATATTTCAGCGGTGAGACTATCCCATTTTTCCGTTTCTTTTTTTTTTTTTTTTTTTTTTTAATCTTCGAGACTCCCCGGGTAGCCAGACTTCCGCTTTCAAAGAACTATCTTTATGTAACTCGCACGAGGCTGAATTGGTATTGTACCTAGAACCTATTAACATTTGTTCAAGAAACTTTTTTTGGCGAGAACCGCTGGAACGACATTGACGTTGGTTTGGGATGATGTGCTTGAAGCAGAAATTGAAAAGTAAAAAGTGACTTGAAGGCATAGGGAAGTGTAAGTAATAACGTCGTTTTTCCTCCCTTACAAAACGAGGGAAAACGGTCATTTTGAGGTTGGTTTCTAGACGATTGGCCTAGAGGGAGGTCCAGAAATGTTAAAATGAGACTTAATTACTTTGGGCTTCTTGATTTTTCCGCTTCCATCCGGAGCAAAGTCCTTGGACGACCTTGAGGTATTTTGATGGATTCGACAGTTTTTGTCTTTTCTGTGTTTCCGAACGACTTAGTCCGCAGGGATTTTGGTTATTTTTATTTGCCTTCAAATGTTCAGTGACTTTGAAAAAAATTCCTTTGCTTGCTCTGCTTTTTCGTCATAGCTGCTTAGCTGTCAAGCGGCAAAAGCAGGGAATTGTTCCAAAAAGTCAACGCTCTGCCGTGTTCCATTGCCCCGGCCACTGATTTTTTTTCTTTTTTTTAACAATAAACCTGAGACCCTTAGAGAATTTCTGATGCTATCGTTAACCTTGTTAGCGGAAACAGGTAGCGACGCGCCAGCAGTTAAAGAAAGTGTTGCTCTGTTCGTTCATCAAAGTCACGGGGGCAAAAAACTAGATCAAACCCTTACAAATCGGTTCACAGACAGAACAGATAGGTAGATAGATAGATAGTTAGTTTGATAGATAGTTAGTTAGATTGATAGATAGATAGATTAGCTGGATAGATACATAGATAGGTAGATAGATAGTTAGTTTGATAAATAGATAGATAGACTGATAAAGTAGATAGATAGATAATAGATAGATGGATTGATGGATAGATAGATAAATAGATAGATAGATAGGTAGATAGATAGACAGATAAATAGATAGATAGATAACCGATAAATGGATTGCTGGGTATAAAGATACTTCGATCGACAGATAGATGATAGACAGACAGATAGATAGATAGGTAGACAGACAACTATTATCTCTACGTCGTTTGATTAACTTAAGTAACTATCGACGATAAAAGTTACAAAGTAAGAAGTTGATTTGCCGAAAGGCCATAAAATCCCTCAAGGTCGTCATAATTCATCACCGAGTGAAGTCTGTTACGCTACAAATAGACGAGGTTCATGACTTCGACTTCTTGACGGCCATCAGACGGTTTATTCAACATCTGCCGTGTGGCGCCGACAACATCCACAGTCGAGGATGAAGCTGGGGCGGGGGGAGATGCTCCTTATGGCCAATGGAAATCTGAATATACGAAAGCAAAGGCAAAAAGAAAAGCTGACGATGGCGAAAGGCATGTGCCATCGAACCAGGAGCAACTGGGCAATGTCCGCAGGACAGCGTGTCATGATCACTAGGGGAAGAATTACGGGTAGACGTGTAGCTCACGGTCAAGTGAACTCTTAAAAGGCGACAACTTTCAAACGTCCGTGAATTTATCCACTAACATCGGTTGGTTTCTCCCGTTTCTGGTTAACCGCGTAAGAATGTGAGGAATTCCGATTCTTTGATGTTTTTTCCGGCAACTGTCAGTCAAAAAGCCAGACCGCTGCCTTTAGCTTGTTATCAAGTTCCTTGTGCTATTCAGTCGGCTGTAGCGTATCATTTCAACCAGTTTTTATCATTTGAAACCGCGTTCTTTGGTCAAGTCTGGTCAATTGCCACATGTTGTGTATAGGGTTTATTCGTATCGAAATGTCCGCCATCTTGATGGTTATCTTATGAAGAATTACGTGACGTGACGTCATAATTGTAGCTATGTATCCTGTGTCAAATTTGCACTTAACTTTAAAGTTATAGTTAAAGCATGTGAGAAGTTACGTCATAAGCTAGCCGGTTTGTATGGTGATGATATGGAGAGACCTTGTGGTGCTTGGATGAGCTGCCCTTGAAAGGAAAGTGCGGGGGAGGCAATTATAAAGGCGGTCAAGAACAGCACGCAGGCCGTGATGTCTGTTGAGGAAACCTGGGCGTCTATAGCTTTTTCCCTTGCATCATTTCTTAAACAGATTAGGTAATTGAAGTTTTTATCAGCCGTGGTTAGTTATTCCATCCGGCCCGGCTGGTTGAAAACCAACATGAAGCTTTTTTCAAGTTCTACAATGGCGGCGCAGAGAATCGATAGATAGATAGGTAGGTAGCTGGATAGATAGGTTGAAAGGTAGATAGATAGGTAGGTAGGTAGGCAGATAGAGATAGTAAGAGATAGTAAGAGATAGACAGATCGATACATAGAAAGGTGGGTAGGTAGATAGATAGGCAGATAGATAGATAGACAGGTAGGCAGATATATAGATGGATAGGTAGGATGGTAGATAGATAGGTAGATAGACAGATAGACGTAGGTAGTTAGATAGATAGATAGATACTTCAAACCTAGAGAAAAACAAGTCTCATCCGCCCTGGCTATTCAGCCTATACAATCGGTTACATAATGGCGCAGCGAAAAACCTCAGGGAGCGATTTTAAAACAGCGGGAGATGAAACCGAGGGAGTTTTCAACGCGAAAATGTTCCGACTCATCTCATTTGTCACTTTGTGAGACAATTCAATCAAACGAGTGATTTCAGTTGAGTCAATGCTTCTTTTCTTTTATCATCGCGTTGTTGGCTAAGCTATACAGCTCCCCCTCTAGCCTCCTCCTCCTCCTCCCCGGTGTGTGCAGAACCCAACAAGTATGATCGAGCACTTTCCGTTTCATCGACATTCCCGGTCGACAGGGTAACGTGACGCTGCATGTATGGAGCGAAAAGCCAGCTGAAGATGAAAAGACGAGTTGGAGGAGGAAAAAAAGGGCGGGAAGGTTAGGTTTGGTTGTTTTTTTACAAAAAAGGCGATCTTTACGGGTGTTTTCGCCTTGACCAGTGTAACCTTTGCCGACTGTGCGCGGTTGTTGCAGACATCCTGGTCTTTGAACAATTCGCGCCTTTTTCAGTCGGGCTCTGCTGAATGCAAATAAACCCGTCCCGGAGTCGTAAATCACTTATGAGTTTGTTGCTAAGCCGAAAAATTCCAACCTTCTTCATTAACGTCGATGCTTCTAGTGTAAGCTGGTTCTCCTTTAAGTTCAGGGTTGAATGACCATTTTCTTTCAATGGATCAACTTATTCCTTGGGTGGCGATAAATTTTTGTCCAATGTTTAGGATTTTCTTTCAGCGAAATTTACGATCCGATTTGTACGAAAATTTACTGGAATGCTAAGTACCTCTAGGGCTACTTTCAGTATTTTTTTGGCTGTTATGTCTTTGAAAACGCGGGAGTAATTAGGCAGGAAAGTTTTCTCCAACTCGACCGAGGAGAACGGGTTCCCTCGAACTTTCTCCCAGGCTGAACTTGAACTTGAGCCCGTGGGTACAACACATGCGCAACAGGTTTTCCTCTCCCTCTCTCTCAATGAAGTTCGTCCCCTAAACGAAAAGGTTCCCAGGAACCGGAAGCCCCTCGCCACGTTGCCGGCTTAACCTTATATGGCGGAGGTGAGCGCGCTCGGTTGAATGAACCTTTTGGTATAGTGAAATTGCGCACTTTGAACCGTAGAACCTCGTTAAAAAAATTATAAGTGAAACACACATGTGTTATTCTTGATAAGGTGCGTGTGGGAAACCGCGTTTGACCTTTTTGCTCACCTCTGGTGTGGATTCAAGGGCTTCTTGGTGGGAAATCGACGCGTTTTTTCTTTTTCAACATTTCGTGCAGACGGGTTCAAAAGCACTTTGTTGGCGAGTCGAGTTGACTTTTTGATTGTGTTGTCGTGAGAAAGGTGAAGGAAAAAGAGAGAGATGTAATTAGAAACACTTGTTGTATATATTCAAATGATTTTCAAGTTCAAGTATTCGACATTGAAACTAAATATTGGATTTCTTTTTGTGTTTTTACAGTTTCAGAAATGTTGGACGGCAGAGGGAATTCGTGGCAGAGGCCACTGGCAGCTGTCGTCCTCATGGCGCTGATGATCCTAGCCAGCATTACACACATCCACGCTGGTAAGTCCCGCTAACGTAACTCGCCCCTGAGAAAGCTGCGTCCGATCCGCTATGTCATTTGAAAATCCCGCCGCCGTGATTTTAACCGCCATTTTCGGAATTTCTCACTCGTTTTAACGGGGCCTTGGGAGCGAGAATTAACATCTCAGTTTAAAAATGTTAAAACAAGACGGAAAATATAATAAAACAACCGTAGCTAAAGCTATTCGTTGGCCAAAAAGAGTCGGTTTGAAGGTTACCGAGGTTTCCACATAAAAAGCGCAGTTCCCGTCGTTAACGCAAACTTTTGCCCAATTGGCTGGATCCCCTCGACTCTGCAGGGGAGGCTCTTTTGAAATATTTCTTAACTTCGTTCTCATTACTTGAACCAAAAAGAAAGATCGTTCGCCATTGTCTTGTTCAAAACCGCAATCACGAATCTCCCCCAACTTGGGAAACGAAGAAGAAGATGCGCTCACGTTTTTTCCGCTCAGTCATCGATGCACAGATCTCAGATCGTTCGACCTTCGTGCTTCGCACATGGGAGAGAACCGATCTCCGCTGTCTGTTTGGGTTCTCGGTGTTGCTTTTTCCAGTAGGGAAGGTTCTGGTCGCGTAAGAATTCCTGAGAGTCAGCCACGTGTGATTTAGTGAGTCATCAGTCAACCATATACACATGAAAATGAAAACGTCTCTCTCTGTGTGTGTGTGTTGAGGAAGAATCAACAAATGGCGTGAAGGTCATCCTTTTTTCTACTTTTTTCTATTATTTGAAGAAGGAATTGGTAAATAGATAGAAGAACAGATGAGCTTCCACTCGAGACGGGTTTTTTTTAAAGTTTCTGACCGCGCTGGTGGCGTGATGAGACGGTGCATAGCGCATTGACTTTATACGAGAGGCGCTTTTCTTATGCAAATTTCAATTATAGCTTGAACCAACAAGGCTTGTACAATTAGTGTTTACTTTGGGATGTTTTGTGGCGGACAAAAGGCACCCCAACCCGAGAGGCTGTGCTTCGAGTTGTAAAATATCAATTTGTAAGACAGGCCCACCTGGGAAAAACTTTCAGCGTCATGCAAAAAACCACACCGAGACTAATTCAATGTCTTTTCTTATCTTCCCTTTTCATGTTGCAGCTCCCATACAGGAGGATGAGCCAGAAGGAGGTAACGAATCGTTTAAATGAAATCAATAGATAGATTAGATGGATAGGTTGATAGGTAGACTAGTGGAGAGGTGGANTCTTCTGCAGGTATTCCATGATGTTGCACAACGCTTCTATCTAGAGAGATTTTGTAACCGACGGCTTTTCCAGGATCTCATATTCTCGGATTGGCCTTACATGAGTATATTATTAATTCGAAAATGTAACTCTTGTTTAATTTGAACCTGAATAGTTTTTCCTACGACTGAAATATACCGCAAGGTTCTTGTTCATTGTCAAGTGTATCGGGACGCCTAGAGTATTCATTATATATGGACGGATGGATGAGTGGATGAATGAATGGTGGATAGATAGATACATAGATAGATAGATAGACGGATAGATAGATAGATAGACAGATAGATAGATAGCCAGACAGATAGATAGATATATAGATAGATAGATAGATAGGCAAACAGATAGATAGATAGATAGATAGACAGTCAGCCAGACAGATCAATAGACAGACAGACAGACAGATAGATAGATAGATAGATAGACAGGTAGACAGATAGACAGATAGACAGATAGATACGTAGATAGATAGATAGATAGATAGATAGATAGATACGTAGATAGACAGATAGATAGATACGTCGGAAGTAGATTTAAGAAGAGAGAGAGAGAGAGAGAGGAATGATCTGCTGACATCATTAACATTTCAAGAGGATACCCGGGACGGTTGCTATGACACCAGCACCAGGAGTTCCGTAAAGTCAGCATCCGTGTTTCGGTACGCGTAGCTACGTCTGTCGACACACTATTCATCCATAACGGTGGACGATGTCATCGACCACGTGCGCGCAGGAATCATTTGCGCACTGACACTCTCCTTCCCCAGTCGACTCTTATTAATGATCCCGCAGCTCCCAATACTCGCACAGCCAAGAATAATAACGGTTTTGACATACGAGCAGTGTGCCCAGAATTTCAATTTCAGTTGCTAATCTTTACCACCAATCACTAAGGTTAATTTACCAAGGACCTTTTCAGGATCTTATTATTAGCAGCGGTTACAAAATTGATCCGTTAAACGCGTATATTTTCTTATGTAATTAACATTAGACACATTTGCAATAAAACTTATAAGTTAGGAACACATAGGAATCAATAGATACAGAAGTACATTGCATCAGTACAGTTGCATAGGACATTTTTTTATCATTCTACGCATAGATGTGAGTTGGACTAGTGAATGTCTAACCACTAGTCGTTCCACCAAACTCATTAGTAAACCCTAATTGTAGTTACAATTTGTTATATTACAGTTAGGCTATAATAGTAACTAACCATATCTACTTAAGTTTGTTAAAGACGCAAGTTTTCGGAAATAGCCTCTTCAAATCGAAATTATTGTCTAGTAAAACTGCATTAACCCACTAAAGTTAATTACATTACTTATGGTTACTTGCTAAATTTATGGAAAATTAAGGTAGAAGATTTATCCATAAGCAAGGCGATTCTTGCTTTAGTAGTAAGTGACTGGTGATTGCTCAGCTTCATATTAATAGTAATCGTGGTAAATTAATCAAACTTACAACAGTTATTATACAAAGCGCTTTTTACAATTACATGAATACTGTACTATGCAAATGAAGCCCGGAGATTGCGTCGGAAAAAAAAATTTACGGCTCGCCCCTTGCAAACGTAAACCTGCTGTACTGCTGTAACATCTTGATCTGCAGTAATTCCGGTGTTGCAATCCATAGCTATTGTCAACTTCAGCCAGAATCTAAGACTTGGCAAGATGGTAATTATCAAC